>OU015495.1:134174701-134257201 GCA_907164885.2 Dolomedes plantarius | reverse complement strand
ATCAGCGGTAAAAAGAATCAAGCTGGAGTGTTGAGATAACGTTTCACAGACTTTTCCGTTTACAGCATTAAAAGTGTTACATTTTGCGTGAAAAGCGCATGGTTCACAAGAATTTTCCATTTCATTTTACCATGAGAATCCGCTGTCTCCCCAATTAACCTAATTATATCTGTTCGTATTAGCTATGTTTCTAGCTTCAGTTGCGCAATCACGACCTAAATTTAGCTAGAGAAAAACAAAAACACTGAAAAGAGTCAACGAGCTGTTCAGCAGGTTTAAATGTATGTGATCGTAAACTTCTCAGCAGTGAAGTATTTCCAACCTTGATAATTCGAATTTTTAGCTATTCGATTCAAACAACTTGCCCGACGAGGGCCGAATGGCTAGGGCGCTGGCATTCGGTACCAGTCTGTGGGTTCGAGTTCCACTCTTGGCATGGACGTTTGTAGCCGTTCGGAATCGGCTTTAAGCAGTAGGTCCGGTCTAATTAGCCCTTGTATAGCAAAAATAGCGAAGCAAACCAAACCAATCAAACAACTTGACTATGATACCAACTATGCATGAATTAAACACGCCTGCTGTTCGGTCTATATGTCCCGAATGCAGTTAAAACAGAGATTTTTTAGTTCGATATCCCTTTCGGAGAGTAAAAATAAGGTGCAGGACCAAATTTGAGGGAATTTGAGTGGATGGAGGACACCAGTTATGTCATTCAGTGCAGAAATTCTTGAGGGCACAGTTAAGCTGAGCTCGCATTGTGAAACGGGGCATTGTTGTGAGAAGAAACAACATTTTTACAGCGAAATTAGAAGTTTTATAGGTTTAGCCTTTCAAAATATTATAGAAGTAACCGAAAAACTCCTTAGTAGAAATTTACACGTGTGGCCAGCATGAACAGATACTTTGCGCACAATCCTGTCAAAGAAATGATGATCATAGGCTTTCATGTGTTGATTTTTATGTCAGTTGATGTTCAAATGGCTTTGAGCAGCTTTTACCAGAGAAACGCCTACGTACTGGTCGAGTACGAAATTTTGAGATAGTTTAGTATCAAACTATTAGAAATAGTATATCGATTAAAATTCATATTTGATGTAAGTGATTAAAAGTTCATTGTTCCAATCTGAATTCTTTTGCTTGGCAGTAAGCCAGTATTAATTTACAAGGTAACCCTGCATAAATATTTAATCATACATTAATTCAAAACCTTTGGATGATTTGGTTTCAGATCAAGAAAAAGAATTGTTACAGTTATTTCTTAAAAAACGTTCTTACGATATTGACTTAAGAAATATTATTAAGGAACTCTTCAGATGTTTCAGAAAAAGAATAGATTTCGTGCATCCAGCTTTTAAATACCACTGATATCGAGATTTACAGTTGATAAGAGTCAACATTTGTTAGCTATTACCTTGATAAGCAGTGTCAAAATGAATTACTATCTCGGGATATAAGGCTAAAAGTATTTGAGTTTATTCCGAGAGATCCTTCTTTCAATAAGGACGAGAACTTAAATGTATATCAGAAATCCTCTTATCAAACTTAACAATTTTATTCTTAGAAATAAACTTATTCTTCATGCTGTCACAATAAAGAAATTTACTTACTTGGTATATCTAAGGAAAAAGGTCACTTAAAAAATTTCATATGACCAGCTGTATGTGCGCAAACAAAGCAACACACAGTGCTTTAGGATACATGATTTTACAAGACCTTGAAGTAACGGATTTCATACCTATTTTAGTTCAGAAAAATAATATGTAAAGACAGTTAATGTTTAAAAAGTAAAAAATTATGAAAAAGTAGGTAATAAGAGAATTGTAACAGGGTAAGAAGGTTTGCAGTGAACACTCCACTATAGTTATTTCCCATAACTGTTGGACGGTTGGGCAACACTTTTTGAATAAATTTAAAAAATAATAATAAGATTCTTGGTTCCATAAGTAGAACGGTTACCATCAATGGTTTTCGGTGTTTCTGTGAAAGTCAGGAAATGTCTCGCTATTCCGAGAACAAAGTTCTCGAATTTGCTTCAAATTGCTCTTTTTAATACTTTTTATTAGAGATTGTTATGAAATAAGAGTACTACATTTCTTATCCGGGAGTGTCTACTGTGCACTGAGTTATGTCACTAGAAGATTAAAAATGTAATGAAACAGAAATAAAGCAAAAAATTACCAGCTTATTCTGTAGTAAGTATTTTTGGTGAGTATATCACTCGAAATTTTATGAATGACATATTTACTTTTAAGTTTATTAGCATAAAAATAAAACTGTGAGCATTTAACGAGATATTTCGATATGTACGAACTTTAAGAATGGATGAAAGGCAATGAAATTACTGGTTTCCATAGATAAAATCAAAGAGAAAATAATAAACAGTAATTATGATCGAATAAGAATAATATTATTTCTAAGACATACCTTATTTGGGTTATAAAAAGGATTTAAAAATGATATGCCACAGCGAAGGCTTCACTAAAAAGCTATATTTGAATAAATTTGAGCAGAATACCGTTATATTCAACTCGCATTTCATTTCAATTAATTTAGAGTACATTATAATAATGAAACTTGTATGAGGAATTTTCGGAATTGAAATTCATATTTCTATGATCGCTGTGACTTAATAACTGTTGCATATTTCATCGAAAAATCTTTCAGGCACAATGATATTGTCTCACATAGTCGGGGGAAAACATCGATAGCTTGTAGATGTTTTATGCTAAAAGCATAGCTTAAAAGGTCTTTCGAGGCAGATTTTAATTTTCGCTAGTACAGATTGCCCTAAAAGCAAATTTAACGCTCCAGAGACTAATTATCGGGATAATCGGTTGTCATTGAAGACTGATCCATGTGAGAAAAATGACATTTCTGAACAAGTTATATTACATTTTACAAAAAGGTTTTTTAAGACTGACTTAAAAACATTATTCGTTATAGATTTCACAGATTGTATATTTCCTCCTTTCCTAAAAAATTATCAATTTTATTCCTTTTTATTTGACATGATTTAATAAGAGTGCTTAGGCGATAAAAAAATTCATATGGAACTTCTTCAAGCTTTAGAAAGATTTAGCAATTGACTCAACAGTTTAGTCAATTTGCTTAGTACGAATTAAAATTTCACTTCGACATCTCACATTAAATTACTAGATTTCAAGATATTTTTCGCCCTAAAAATGTTGATTTAAATAACCTAAAAGTGTAACCTGTTTTACAGCGTCAGTCCCGCTTGTAGAAAATAAAAGTGAATATTCCGCGGATACGCAAAATTCGCACTAATGTAAGGTGAATTTTACCTGATAGAATCTAGTAATAGATAGGGAAGGATAAACCTTAAAATATATAACGAAACTGGAACCTAAATAATGGACATCTTTCTAAGCCAATGAGAAAGGATGCGCCGTTAAACTAAGTATTTCCGCTAGCCTTTCACCATTTGGTGTAATTTTTTTTTTCTCGCTTAAGAAAAAGAGTTGTAAATTAACCACGTGATAATTTTATACATTTCCTTTTTTACGAATTCAAACAATCATCTTGGTTGGTTGGTTGGTTGGTTGGTTGGTTGGGGTTTAGTGGCGCAAGGTCCAGAGAGGACATGCTGTGCCAAACACATGGTATAACCCGAAAAAACATATAGGTCAATAATTTAAAACCCCAGTCCAGGGTAAATCTGCTAAAAATATGATTTATAAAAAAGAAAAGATATATAAAGATGATACAGACGATGATATATGAAGGGTAAAACAGCCATCTTGGATTTATACTAAATTTTACGTTTAAGTATAATACAAAAATATAAGTTTTGAAGAATTTTAGTGTAAAGGATACAGATTAGCTTTTGATGAAGAGAAAACGCATTTCATCTTCTCAAATGACACGAGTAAGTTTGAAATAGTGGGTAAATTTCTATATACAAAGGAATGACCCATCGCGTTTTTCTTTTTTCCCCAGGCCCTTATCTTCAGGTGATGGCCCTTATCTTCAGTGGTCCCTGGTTGTTGGAAAATTTCCGGTTTAGTAATACGTCATTGATGCCAATAAATTTTCCTACAACCTCTTGAAATCAGTTTGATTCTTCCTAAATTGTCGCTTTCAAATTATTTCTTCTTACCTGTTTAACAAAGTCTGTAGTTAAGAATTAAAAACTCTTAGCAACAGAAAATAAAATATCTCTCACCATAACAACGGAGAAACGGGCCTTAAATAAAGCAGCTTTTTAAAAATTTTTTGATGAATTAGCTTCTTTTTGAGCTCTCTCCAAAATGCACAAGACCTTAAGCGACATCAGCTAATTTCGCTAATTAACAAGGTAATAATCAAATTAATTGAGAGACTACTTTCTGATTCTACAAAGCTATTATTAAATTTTAAATATCTCTCGCTTTGTTGTATGCTTGATAAATCCTCGAAATATGTAATATATATAATTGGGTAGTATAATTTTATTTGAAACATTGTATTCAAACTTAACACAGTTCTCTTTTATCTATTTTGATAACGTAAAACCTTTTGTTACATTTGGGATTCAAAGAGAAAATAAAACCCATCAAGATTTTATTTTGAAATGGAACTCAAAAACTTTAACAGAATCTAAACTATTTATTTGGTTTGTTGCTGGAATCAAAAATTTACTTTTTTTATCTAGTTAAAATAAAAAAATAAAAAGTTCGTTGAAACCTTTTTTTCACAGAAATATTTTCTAAGAGTGTATTTTAATCGGAAAATCATTGAATTAAGAATTTTTTTTATGCATATTCGTGCAAAATTTCATAACTGGATTAGTCGAGGATAAAAAAATTGGAAAAGCGTATTTTTTGCTTCCTTTCACTATTCTCAAATATCTTTTGAATGGAGATTTCGAAATTATTTTTTTTGCTTGTTTTCGAGGAAGAATATTTGTAATTTTTATGAGGAGTGTCGAGTAACACGTATATGTTTTTTCAATAAGAGGTTGAATAATATTTTCTCGTCTTTGAAATAAAGAGGTTATTAAAAGCTACTGTTATAAAGAAAGATAATAGTTTGATGTTATTCAGAGATTAAAACTGCTAACAAGAAAAAAAATAATGCGGGAAATTTCAAAATCAGAATCACACAAATATTTTTAATAGCAAGAAGAAAAAAATTTAAATTAGTTTTTTTTAAAATTTATTTATTCAGTGGTTGGACTGCAAAATATAGACAGTAAAGCAAGTAGAAATTAAAAAAAGACTGGAATAAATAGAAAACAAAAATATTAATGTATTTAGTTTGTGTGTATGAATTAGTTTAGATTTGTAGTAGGAATAATAGAAAAGGAAAATAAATGCATTTCACAAGAAGCAACGGGCTCATGAGTCACGAGAAATTCTTCATTATAGTATTTATCTACATAACTAATTCGACCTTATTTACCAGCATAATCTAACATGATTGTATTTTATTGTGAATAAGTACTTGTAGAAAATTTCGAGCATAAAAACAACTGAACGTGTATGCTAACGTGATTATGAAATCTTACCTTTCTTGTGTTTATTCCAAATCTAGCTTAGATGTGATAGTGATTATATTTTTCTGGTAAAAAAAGATTTCTTTAAATAAATCCAAGTAGGGGTAAGGCCTTTTTCACATTGCTTGCGGAGCGGTGCGATAAAAATTTTAATCAATCTCAGAGTTCATCGCAACGATCACGTGATATGTTAAACCAATCGCAGGTTATATCAATCATCTCAGCGTCAACGGAGAAACACCGAGGCTTGCTCCAGAAGCAATGCGAAAAAGGCCTAAGCTATATTAAGGTGACAATGGACCTTCAGATTGACCAAAAATATGTCTCGAAAATGATATATTTTTTTCTTCTTTCAGATAAGGATTCTGCAACTCATCAGCTTTAAATTAAAAAAAAAAAAAAGTATTTTGATCCGAACATTATTAACCGAGTTATAAGCATTTTTTTCAAACGTAAACTATGGAAATGTTAGTCAAATTAAAACTTTAAATGCCATTTTATCAAAACAAGTTTTCATGTCGTTTTGGTAAGTTCAAAATGTTCCATGCGTCATAATTTTTCTTGAATTTTCGTAAAATTTCATAAAATGATTATTTATATAATGTTAGAATAAAACTTAGTAATCAATTCAGTATACTATTTTAAAACAACTTAAAATGTTTACAATAAAAAAAAAATTTTGATAAAATTTTGCATAAAATGACCTATTTTTATCGATTTCTTTTCTAGTTTTTATAAATATGACTGTAAATCAAATATTGCTACTAACTTTTATTATAACTATATAAAGCTAGCTTAAGAGAGAAAATTAGATATCTGAGACAAAAATTAATGCGCATGGAGCATTTTTAAATAGAGCAATTAACAAACTGATTTTAATTAATATCTTAATTAATTACATTCTGATTTTTTTATTTCAAATTTCCATCTCTAAACAGCACTGTATAAGTATACAAAATTTCATAGCAATTGGTTAATAAATAAATAAAAAAGTTTTTCATGGTCCATTGTCGCCTTAAAGTAAACCAAGTGACGAGTCTAAAATCAAAGCATTAATATTTAATGTAAAAATATACAATGTCTTCATGAACTTAACCGTTTTTTTTCTTATTTCAGGGGCCTCCAGGACCTCCAGGACCCCCTGGTCCAAAAGTAAGTGAAACATTATCTATGTTGAAGTAGTAGATAGAGCTCTAATTTCCTAACGATATGAAATGGCCTAACAGGAGGAATATGCGAATTATAAACACTTCTGAAATTCAGCAGCACAGTCATTTTTAAAGTAAAATCTCACATGCACCGTCTTACAAGCAATTTAATGTATTTCTCAAGAAACTGACAGTAACATCTTTAGATCCAAATCAGTGTTTTTGTCATCACGAAAGCAATGAAGGACTTGAAGGTTAAATGCTAGTGTCTTTAAATCACAAGAACACGTGCAAACTACTTTTTGCTTTTGGAACTGTACATCTTCCAGTTGATCTTCAACTTCTTAACTATACAGAAGGTCGTTAGCACTTTATCGAAACTATTTTGCAATTTATTTTTGTCGTTTGCATTTTCAGATAAAAGTTTGGCAATTTCAGAATAATCGTCTGCTACTGTTTTGTTTTGATTGGAATGTAAAATAAAAGATTTATTTTGAAAATGGCTCCTAAAACTGATAGATGGCTCGAAGGTTACGTAACTGCACTTTCCGAGGAGAAACATTCGTATCAACAAATTATAAAGCGTTGTAAAAATTGCGGTTATGGCATTTCAAGAAAGGTATTTATAATATATTAAATTTGAAAGGGAAAAAAACATCTAATTGAAAGTAAAAATTAAAACATGACCGCGAAATCTCCTCCTAGACTGTTCGAACGCAGGTAAATATCAAGAAAGTGAAGTATCTGATCCTAAAATAAAATCCGCCGACTCAAAGATCTATTGCATCGAAACTAGGAATGTCTTTTGGCACTGTAAGTAAAACCATTCATAAAGATTTGAAGTTAAAAAAGATGTTTAAACCTAAAGTTCATCTGCTTTTGCCAAAGCATATTGCTGAAAGAAAAACAAATTGTAGAAAATTATATGAAAAACATCTAGATGCTGAAAAATTGAAATTTGTGGTAACACTCGATGAAGCATGGGTGTATTTAAGCGACTGTAATAAATAAAGATAAACTTTCTATCGCTCAGCTGATGTTTAAAGCTAAAGTTCATCTGCTTTTGCCAAAGCATATTGCTGAAAGGAAAACGAATTCTAGAAAATTATATGAAAAACATCTAGATGCTGAAAAATGGAAATTTTGTGGTAACACTCGATGAGGCATGGGCGTATTTAAGTGACTGTAATAAATAAAGATAAACTTTCTATGGCTCAGCTGACGGGAATGACCGTTCGAAATGACTTCGCCAGTGTACAAAAAAGTTCTCAAAGGGATTCATGATAGTTGCAGGCTTTTGTTACAACGGTAAATTAAAAATCAAAAAGCCTCAAGTAAAGCCAAAATTAATTCACTCTACGATCAGCAGAATATTTTAGAACCAATTTTTGAAGAAAGAATTCCAGCCTTGTATGGAAAGGGCATTGATAAAGTTGAGCTTCATATGGACAAAGCCTCTAGTCTCACGTTTAAATCAACTGCCTCTTATTTAGCAAAGAAAGAATCAGAAACAGGAATATAGTGTATCCCATTTAATGAAATACCCGTAAAATCACCTGGCGCTTCTCCAATGGTCTTTTGCGCTTTCGGTTTATTAAAACGAGCCTTGGGAAAACGGCATCCAAGAACACTGGACGGACTTTGGAAAACAGTCCAGGAGGAATGGTGTAAAATTGACAAGCCAGCACTAAGAAAAAGTTTAAGGGTGCGGTAGCCCAGTTGTCAAGAGCAGCGGGCCAGTGATGTGAACGTCCCTGGTTCGATGCTCGACCTGCAAATCGACCGCCGTGTTCATTAATGGTGGCCTGGGCACGTAAAATTGGGCGTGGCTACAATGTCCTCCAATTTCTCAAATTTACCTCTGGAGGTGCGGGGTCAAGTGTTCCGGTCTCGACACTTGACTCGGTTCAAAATTACGGGATCTGTCATTTCGCCAAGTTGGACTCCGACCCTTGTGGTGCTAATTCAAAACAGGAGCCGCACCTTCATCTCCCATAGCCTTCGGAACTTGATCTAATCGCTACTGTCGGTCAAGGGGCATAAGCAACAACAACAACAAGAAAAAGTTTACTTTCATGGAACATTCGAGCTAGAGCTATTGTCAAGAACCATGGCTATCAGATAGAAGCAAATAGCCTAAAAAATTACGGTATTTATACATAAATCTTAACTATCAAAATCATTTCCATAAAGTGCGAACGACCTTCTGTAATAAAAGTAATTTACCTAATTGACGATTCTCATAGTTTAATTCAGCAAAAGTAAAATACTATAAAAATATTTATACAGTTACACAAAATAATGGAACTTTATCAGGTTGCACATGCTGATAATGAAGAACACGGAGGAGGAAATTTTCAATCAGAAGGAATTTAGTTCCAAAGGGTTGACTCAGATTTTTACTCACTATACTCTCATAACACTGCGCAAATAATATAACACTGTAGGAGAAGTTAATGAGATTTTACTTTCAACTCACCAACATTGTTCACTGTCAACATTTTTCATTGGCTTCTCTTACGATGGCATTTACTGAAAAGCAGAACTCTTGCTTAGCCCATTTGACTTTTTATATTGAATTTAAATTGAAACATTATAAAAAACACTAATTTTATTCTGTCTTGTTTTATCGATATTTAGGGTGAGAGTGGGCTGGTCAGTTACGATGTAGAAGGACTTGTTTCTCTTCCTGGACCGCAGGTGAGTGTTGTGTTAATTACCTTATTTGTAATGAAACAGAAACCACGTCATCTCTGATATATATATATATATATTTCCTTTTTTCATTCGTAGGGATCCACCGGGCAGATGGGACCGCCAGGAATGGTAAGAGATTTTTTTGTATAAGAAACAAACTTTAAGCGTATTAGTTACTAGCCAGGCTTCGCCCAGCTACATGATCTATTTATGATTAAAAAGTTTGAATTAAAAGTATGAAAAATAGAAAAAGAATTAAAAATTAGACACACGATGAAACATTTCTTTTCAGTGATTCATTTTTAGTGAGAATCACGCTGTGAACGAATCACGCTTTGTTTACATCGTCAAAGATGGATGATCTCACGGGAGACACCTCATTATAATCCATATAACTCTAAAACTCTTGAAGTAACGGATTATGTGTACGCAGAAAAAATTATCAGATTTTAAAGCTCTTTCTAAATATGTAAAATTTATGTACTTTCATGAAAAAAAATACATCGATTCTAACTTTTAAAACATGGAGGATTACGTTTTCTACAGCCACTTGTGATCGGTGGAGTATGCATTTGGAATTGAAATATCTCTAGAACTATTAAAGAAACAGAATAAGTGTACGCAGAAAAAATATCAGTTTTTAAAGCTCTTTCCAAATATGGAACATTTATGTAGTTTCCGGAAAAAAAAATTACATCGATTTCGACATTTTCAAACATGGCCGAATTTCATAACGGATGCCGGACCGGAAATGGTCCACCCGGAATTGTTCCGCCGACCGACCAACAAAGTTTTACTTTCATTTATATAGATTATTGAAACTGAACGTAGAAGTATATATTATATTATATTCTCTGAAAGTATGTTCTTATTATCTTTTTCACGCTTTCATGCTGGCTTATTGGCTTGTAGGGGTAAGTTAATAGCTCTGAATGAACAACGCGTCATGTTTCTATGTTTGATGAATTTTATATAAGAGGTTCTTTGAACATGAAATACATGAAAGTTTATGAAACTTTTATACCACGACATATTTTCATTTACTGTACGGATAAAATTTCATAGGAATAATTATAGATAATTATCACCAACATTGGTTAAACCTACACGGGATTTTTTAAACTTGTAAGTATTTTATACTCAAAATTATTGTTTCTTAACGCAAAATACAATGGAAATGAGAAATTCAAGTACTAAATTTCAAGAAACCATTGTATGCTCCCTTTTTTAAGAGGCATAATCAGTAGTGACATTTTTTACGATCTGTAAATATATGACCAATATAAAATATTTTCTTTCCGAATGTTTCTTTTATAGGGTAAAAATATAAAAAAATCAGTACATTTTTACTTCTGCTCGCAAGCGTCTATTTTACTTTGCCTAACAAGAGCATCTCTTCTTCTAACCACGTTTCTCCATCTACGTAATTATTTTCTGTCTCATGAACTCTTTTGTAAATTTTTTCGTGTGTGTACCCGTATTTAATTTTCTGTCCATACGTCTAAATCCATCAATGTCGTCTCATGGTGCTTCGTTTTTTGTCTATTTGAGAGTACAAGACTATTAGCTATCAAACGATAAGGGCTTATTAATACATTTCGAGTTTTTCTACGCCCAGCAGAATTTTCCTTTTTGAAACATATGGACTTCATGAAATTGGATTATGTATCCTTTTCTTTGCATGGTGTAAATTTAGGTGGTTTCTGAAAAAAAAAACACGCATCGTACCAGTTTAAGTTAATTTCCTAAGGCACTTTGGATGCACTGTTTCTGATGAAGTCATAATTTTAAACTTGCCCAACGAATCAAAAGAAGAAATAACAGATGACAGTAGATTTAAAAGTATAAAGTAGTGATTCCCAGCTGGTCATTTGGGATGGCACGCACTTGGTTTTCAGAGAACATGGATTTTCAGAGCTAGTGTATGAGAAAAACAAGTACAGGAATAGACTGAGCGGGAGAAACGACTTCAGATTAAAGATAAGCACTATAGAAGAATACTCTAATAAGAACTTTTACATAAACTTTTTATAAGAATTGCGTATAAACGGCTTTTTCTAGCTTTATGAATTTATTCTCTGTATTTTGTTTTATTTATACTTAAATACATTTTGTAAAGTTATTCATGTATGTATAGAATTTATTTGACCCCTCCCCTCAAAAAGTTATAATATAATCAGTGGTACGGGACGACCATACGAAGTTCTCAGGTGGTACTCAAGCATAAAAAGGTTGGGAATCACTAGTATAAAGTTTTCGTTTAGTTTTGTAGTCAAGTATAAAAGTGTTCATGTAGACGTAAATACAACAGTGTGTACTGGGTGATACTCTTCACAGTTGTTATTTACACTTTCTAGTCTTCTTTCTATACATATTTGATAATGGTTTATCAGGTATAAAATAAGCCTTATTTCCTAGTTTTGATCGGTATTTTTATTTTAAAAAACTTTAAAACGTTTTAATAATTCCAAATACTGTAGCAAAAGAATCTTTTAAAAGATTTTATAACAAAGCTTTGGTTAACATTGGTTATGAAATAAATGCGAGGTGCGCATGGACTTTAAATATGTATTTATTGAAAATGAAGATATTGTTTAACGACGGTTAACTTCGTTTGAACAAATATCCATCAAATGCTCTAAAAATAGAAATTAAATTCCTAACTCACACTGCTAAAGCGAAAAAGGATGATTTAAGAGTTTTGCGTTAATTAATATTATGTTAAGATTAAAAGAGAGTTTCCCGGAGAAAACAATCCAACATTCTGTTGACTCAGTAATGATTCACGATGAAAAGTGGACAAGAGAGTGAAAATGAAATTCAAACAAAGAAGATTAGCAAGCTAAAAACTCTTTCTCCGTCTACATCGAAAACATATCACAAAGAACGACCGCACCCATCCTTGTGGTTGCATAAATTGCTAAAGGGGAAAAAATGAAGAATTCTTAATAATTTCCTCTGAGTGTATGGACATATGCAAACAGAATATTTGTTCACACTAAAGCAGCTTTTGACAGAAAAATATGCTAAATTAAATGTTTATTTCTCTTACAACAATAAATTACGAGTCTTTCTCCATTCGACCAGCATTGCTAAAATGACTAACTTTTTTTTCATTTTTGTAGACGTTATTAATTTGTCTGACAGCAGATTTTATCTTTAATTTTATTCCTTTGACGCGTTAACCTTTCCAAAAGGATGGGATAATTGAATAAGTACTTTATTTTTACTAACATTAAAAGTTTCAATTTAACTGCTCTAACTTCAAACTTTTACCTTATCAAAAAATGACTTCTTTTGAGCGGTCAGCTTGATGGTCGACCATTCAAGTTATAAATGATTTAGTCGATGAGCTTTAGGGGAATAAGAAACGCGAATGACTATAAACCATACTTCAAATACAATACAAAGTTGTTCTTCTCACAACTGATAAGCAAGAAGATATGGTAAGGGGAATCATCGGACAGCCCAAATTTACGGAACTGTGGAACAAATCTTATGAGCTATTGATCTTATTATTCCTCTAACCGAAGGATGACTGAATTATCATCTGTTACGTTGACTTAATAAACCCAATGAGGTACTTAGGACATCTTCTCATATTACAATGTTAATGGACTAAGTCAGAATAATACGCCGAACCGTCGATTAGGTATACAACAAACGTAGAACCTGAAGACGTCCGTCGCTGCGCGCGATACATACCCGCAAAGAGTAACACAGGTCTGATTTAGTTTCGAATCTACGGAGCTACTAGCACTAACTCCATATTGTGTTAGACTAGGCCCCACATCCATTGTCTCTCTTAGCCTCGGACATCACCCAGTTTCCAGCCGGACCCTGTGGAGGTGGAGACGACCGACGCCGAGATAGTGCTACATCAACTCCCTCAAAGGATACAAATCCCCCTGGAGAGTCCCAAAAGTTCAATCCATTACCTGCACCCAAATGAGGTTCTACCTTGGTGCTCTGGGAGAGAGCCACACTACCCCTACGCCGGAACCCGGCCATGTTAATGGACTTAAGTGAATTCCTGCATTTCACATTTTATTCTTTATATTTTAAGGCGGCGTATTGTAAGAAATGTATCCTATATAATGCTGAAATTCACAGAACTTCGATTAGGAATGCATAACTGCTTCAACACAAGCACGCTTTGGATGGAAGATTAGGAAAACTCATTCGAGTGATCACAATCTATCCGAACTAGTGATTTTATAATTAACAAAAGATATTTTTTCTCCATTGCAAGTGTCTTATCCTCAGTATACATCCACCCACGAACACTGCAAAATGCAGAAGAAACTTTTCAAATTTGCTTTAAAAACCAGTTTGTTTTTTTCTCAAGGTGCTTTATCAAGTATTTAATGCCTTGCGTCGCAAACTGTAATCATTGCTTATGTATTTAAACAGGAAATCCAACGCAAATAAAGCACAAATAGCAAAAAGGTGAAGTGCATGCGCACGTGTCTAGTCGCTTACTTTTCGACTTTTTTGAGCTGCCACTAAGTTCTTTGCACTGATGAAGAAGCTCCTTTGCAGCTTCGAAACGGCCGTATGCAAAATTGCACCTTACTGCTATTTGTGCTTTATTTACGTTGGATTTCCTGTTTATTCCTCGAGCACAAAGGTTTTATCTTTTCTTTTCAAATCATTGCTTATGTATTAAACTCTTGTTATTTTTTCCAGCCCGGCGAGCGAGGTCCCCATGGGGAGAGAGGTTCTCCTGGTGCTGCAGGACAGTCCGGTGTTCCCGGACCACCAGGACCTCCGGGAATTCCCGGAAACCCCGGAAACAGAGGTGGACCAGGCATGCCTGGTCTTCCGGGGCCTCCGGTAGGTTTGCACCGAAATTTACCATGAGACTAAAGCTGACTTTGAATTAAAATCTACTTCAAGCAACCGAATAGATATATGGTTATGGTTTGCCAAACAGTGGCTGCAAGAGACTGAAACATATTTCAAACATGCGTTGCATATTTATTCGTCCACGATTCGTTGTAATGTAATCTATATATATAAAACAGTTCCGTCACTGACTGACTCACTGACATGCAACGCACAGACCAAACCGCCGGACCTAAAGGGCTGAAATTTTGCATGGCGATTATTCTTATAGTGTAGGGGTGCACTAAGAAAGATTTTTGAAAAATTCTTCTTAGATTTTTTTAAATTAAATTTTTAAGCTGTTTTAGTAACTTTTTTTTAATTTTGCATTTAGAATAATAATTTGAGGGTTATAAAATTTATATCACGAGAAAGATCATAAAAACACTCCTTTAAAATGAGATCTTTTTCGAATCTTTACCTCCATTTTCTGATTTTTGATGAATTTTTAAAGATTAATTTTTACAATTTAATTTATTAAATGCTGATCACGTGATTTCTTTTCTGGTACTTTAAATAAATTTATCGTCACGTGCATAACTAAATAGACCAAAAAAATTTTTTTTCTTGCTAATGCGGCAGACGATTAGACATTATCCAAAAAATATTAAAATACAGTAAAAGATATTATGTTCCTCAAACTGTACTATATTAACTGTACTATATTCTTTAGTATGTCCTATTAGATTTCATTTGAATATTTTCTTCTACATTATTTTGTCTATAAAAATATCCCTTACGATTTTTTACATATATATTTTTTTGGTTTGATTTACATCAATTGTATACATTGATCGCCGTATTTATTATAAATATATATATATATATATATATATATATATATATATATATATATTTTCTTTGGCATTAATTGCATACATTGACCGTTGTATTCAATTTGAATATACTCCGTAGCGAAGTGCGGGTTTTCAGCAAGTAGTAGCATAAAACTCACTTGACTAGTTTTAGGTATCTCTCATATTTCAGTAACATATCAACATGCCGGCTTTTACGGGCAATTTAACGCGATATCTGGGGACAATACCTCTGTGGAATTATCAGGAACATGTTTAGTCTACCTCATATTCTCACCTGTGTTTATCTTTTTTACTCCTACAAGAAATAGGACCATGAACTCATAAATATCTGACATGTATATTCTGACTTTTACACCTAATGGAATAGCCTTATCCTTTCGACTTCACCTTATACATAATTATTACAAGCATTTTAAAACCGAAAATTCAAGATCTCGAAGATTTCTTTTATCACCTTTGTAAGGGAAATAAAAAATTTAGTGACTAATTTTGCTGATCTGTGAAAACATGGGGAAAGTAGCTTTATGGAATTTTCTTCACGTTAAATTTTTGCAACTTGGCGTTTATTTAAAAAATGGGAGGAACAAAAGTACTGAGGTGCAGCCTTCCATAAAAGCGATAAAATTTGCTTAAATGTTCCGTTAAGAGACATGAATATATCAGATGTTTTATTCATTCACTGCCTTTACATTTTAAAGTTTCATCACACTGAAAATTTACTGGAATATTAATAATTCCTTTTATCAGTAATGTTTCTAAAAACTCAATATCACGCAGCTACAAAGTATCTACAAGAACTGCTGCATGTTTCAGTTAGATGAATTCCAAATAATGGCGTTAAATAACTTTAAACGAACATCATTAACAATTTTTCCAGTTTTAAACACCAGTATGTGTTTTTTTAATGTTTAATCACAAATTATATGTTATTGCAAGTTTTAATTAATTCTTCTGATAGTAGTTTATTCCCTTCGATCAGGGCAGATATTTTTACAAGGGAAAAATTTCTAGTGGGGGGGGGGAGGGCAAAAACAAACTCAGCAGTATTATTGAAATAATACTACGTATTGAACTGACATTTACTAGTTCTGTTCTCATTTTAGGGAAGAGGTTTCACGGAGGAGGAAATGAGAGAAATTTGTGCATCCGTCCTTAGAGGTATAAGCTCATTTTGATTCCCTTTTCTTCTTTATTCCGTAGAAAAAAATTCTATAACATTTATTTTTCTACGCTGATGGTGTTTCTTCCCAAGCAGTTGTTTTATTTATTTCCCTTTAGGAAACCGAGCTGACTAACATAACATTTTTTCTTCGTTCTGTTTTATGTGACATGAATTATGAATGCTTACTGATTACAAAATATATTCCATGCTACTCATTTCCTGTATTTTATCTCTTGTTCGCATTTTTCTCTCGGTTCAAAAATCAGACTACATAGAATCATTTCCCACGCAATCAGAGAATATTTTAATTGATTTAATGACTGCATTTACCAGCTGTTAAATTTCCTAAGTGTTATCTGCTTCTTAATCACCATAGAATAATCCTAAGTAAATTTAATCTTTTCAAATATTTAATTTATTGTTGAAATTTTTTGTGATAATATTTAATTCGTTGGATAAGAACTTTTAAATAGGACTATAAATTTGCAGATGTTTTAATATTAAATTCATATTCACAGTGATATTTAATTATGTCAATTTTTGATTAACAAGCGATTATCCGCCTGGACCGATATTAAATGAAAATAACGAGAAAAAAACTGGAAAAAAACTCTGTTCAACATTTTAAATTTGCACCTAGCTGTTATTGATTAAATTCCTTATTTTTTCCTCATCTGCTAAGACCTCGCCAAGACATTACGATATTACTTCTTCTATTAGAATTTTTTGCAAAGTCAAGGTAGAAACTTAAATATATTAAAGTGATAATAGTACCTTAGTGCTAATAACAATTTTTTCCTGCAGAAGCAGCCATGAACTTTATAAAAAAGGAAATCATCAAAATTTAGATAATTTCTATTAAAATTTCTTCCAATTATGGATCCAATTCCATTAAGATTTTTTGATTAAAAATTTTTGGAACATTAAGGCAGAAACACAAACATGCCAATGTGATAACGATAGTACCGTAGTGCTAATAACACTCTTTTTCCTGCAGATGCAGTCATAAAGTTCATAAAAAGGAAAATTATCAAAATTTAGAAAATTTCCATTAAAATTTCTTCCAATTTCGGATCAAATTCCATTAAGATTGTTTTATTAGAAATTTTTGCAAAGTCAACACAGAAACACAAACATTCCAAAGTGATAACGGTAGTACGTTAGCGCTAACAACACCTTTTTTTTCCTGCAGAAGAAGTCATGGATTTTTAAAAATGGAAATTATCTAAATTTAGATAATTTTCAATAAAATTTCTTCCAAATTTCGATCCAATTTCATTAAGATTTTTTTATTAGAAATTTTTGCAAAATTAAGGCAGAAATACAAACATACCAAAGTGATAACAATAGTACCTTAGTGCTAATAACACTTTTTTTCCGGCGGGTTCAGTCATGAATTGTATAAAAACGGAAATTATAAAAATTTAGAATAATTGTTATTATTTTTACAATATATATTCATCTGAGTGTAAAAGGAAACGGTTATAATACAGTCTTTTCCTTCCAGCAGACAAATGTCTAAAGAAAAGTCATTATTTGCATAGCCCCCAAAAAAGTAAATATTGAATGATCGTGCCTGTGCAACGGACGGTGCCTCATTTTCATTGATAATTTTTCAAACCATTGCCTTTGTTTGTTTTCATGCTGAACAATTAAACTGAACAACATTTAGGTATTGTAACAGGATGGAAGTTAAGTCTTTGACAGGTCTATTCCTGTACATTTTCTCGCGGTATAGAATTGTAGCAGTTTTATTATACTTTAGTATGCATTGCAGTTTTGTCCGTCTATCTCAATGTGAATAGCTAATGGGGCCTGTGAATTATAAATATTAAAATAATTTCCTATAATTTTATTAAATAATTTAAGTAAATTTACTGCGAAGTAAACTTATTGCCTGAATCCTAAGAATGGGAAGCGATGGATGCTTTAGTCCATATGCTTATTTTTTCATAGGCACGTATCCTATGCACACTCAATTCGATTTGTGAACTGGATTATTATGAAAACTTCTTCATGACATGGAAAATTCTTAAAAATCGGTTAACAATTACACCTATGAGGGTTTCCTAGGGCATTTTCTATGCCTCCCATGTTTTCTTAACTCCACGGTTTACACTCTACTCTACTTCTCGTGTTGGCAATCCCACCATTCACAACTTCATTGCTGTGGAATGGCAACACTCCTTGGGGGCTATTACCTTGCCTTGACTTTCTGTGTAGGCATTCTCTTACTCTGCTACTGAGGAATGAAGCTAAATATCCCTTGGAAATTCGAATTCAGACCATTTTACTGTCAGTCATAATGAATTAATTTTGGTTTTTTTTTATTCCGTGATTTATTTCATAGTGCTAAATTTCTTACAGATTAAAAGTGGTTTAGTAATTAGAGGGTTTTAGATAATAATTATATGGAAAAGGAAAAAAAGAAATTTCTATAATTAATGTATAATGTGTAGTTTTAATGGTGTTAAAAATACAGAGTATTTTTAACCTTATTTTTATTTTTAATAGATACTTAGTTCGTGAATATACTGTTGTGTCATTTATGTGTATGGTTTGATTTCTGTTTGTAGAGCAACTAGCCGAGCTGACAGCGAAACTGAGAGGTCCACCTGGACCTCCTGGTCGAGGCAAGCCAGGACGTCCGGGTCCACCAGGCCTACAGGGCCCATCAGGTACTCAAATAAATATTCCCTGGCGGAAATATATATATATATGAGACCTTAGCTTTCCTCTTTTCAAGTTCACTCATGAGTCCGAGTCATCTCACCAGGTTCTGAAAAAGTTATTTAAAAAAATTTTTGACTCACAGCACAGGAAAGTCTGTTTCTGCTTCTACTTGAAATTCTGATGCATGCCATTTCTGACTATCAAAGTTTACTTTAAAGTCTTTGCATGTACAGACACGCAATAATTTTTTGTGATAGATGATAGTGTATGTTTCACAACACTTATCATGAGCATTTAGTCATTCTCCCCCAAATAATTCTCACCCTATAAATAAATTTATTATATTGATTGTATTAAAATCCCTAGAATAGCAAAATATTGATTAAAAACACCTGGTACAGAAAGAACATTTTATTTAATAATTTATGAAGAAGCTCTATTTCTTACATTCTTTGTTGCACAAGTTTTTGACATTTCCAGCCCGGCATTACCTATCGAAATCCTTAGGAAAAAAAAACCTTCAAGAAATGAACAAAAATTTGCTACATCTTATCCACTCCTGTAAATATTATTTTACTCATGTAGTGAATGAAAGAGAAAATAAATTGACTGTCGACTACCAGCTTTTGAAAAAAACACACAAAAAAACATAGTTTTGATTAATACAAGCAGCACATTTAAAGGTTTCAATTGAAATGAAATCCCCTCCAAACAAACCGTTCTCAAACAGTTCTGCTTCACAGAAATTACTTAAAGCTATTTTTTTCCAAGCCTAGTTTTACTCCAAAAAAACATTAATTTAAAAAGCCCTTTCGAGTTATTTGTTTGTTTAGTTAAAAGAGAAAGTTTTAGACTTTTTTTAGGGAGTGTTTAGACTTTATCTTTCAGGATGCGTCTGGAATGAAATTTGGTTTGCGAAACTTTTCTCAAAATACATGGGTTCTAAAGCGCATTAATTATGTATAGGAAAAATTCTTTCCATTTGAATACGAAATATATAATTATATTCATAAAAGAACACATTCAAATTTCATTGAGATAACATTGATAGGATATAATTACACTCATTTTTTTTTGCCAGTTTCTTTTTAAAATTGATCAAATACGGATTTTCAAAAAGCTACAACTAAGGAATAACATACATAAAATATTACTTACAATTTGATTATTTTTTAAAATTTACAAATTGATACTATTTAATTTTGCCCCGCACCTTTACATTTGAAGCGTGACAGAAAAAACATTTAAAGAAATAAAAAAATTATGTAATTTGTGATAGTTTTAATTATGATTTCAAAAAAAATCAAAATTGTGATATTAAGTGATAAACTGATAGTTTTGATCCATTGGTTCTTCTCGAAACATTGCAGTAAATGCAATGGCAGCTGGCAGAGTTTACAATGCCAGGCAGTTTCAACATAAATATTATGCTTGTAGCACAAATGTCACTTTTTAAGTTTCCCTGTTTTAATTTGCAACCGAGTTGGTGCATCACTATGTGAAATACTTCCGCGAGCGTTGAAATTAACTCTTTTAATAATTATTGTAAAATCATTGTACTTTCACATTTTTAACTCCAAAAGTAATACGCCAAACCTCATGGCGCATACAGTTCGCTATTGTACTTTTTGGAAAAAGAAACACATGAACGATTGCAGGTCTTCAAATGAAGAGAAGAGATTAACATTATGTATTTTTTCGTCTAAATTACTTACCATCAAATCTTTTAACTTGCTTGTTCTCGAACATATTTTTCAACACTTTCTTTGCACATCTTTAAGTTGAAAAAATTACAATTTTAAAATAAATTATGATGAAATAAATATATGAAATTCTTTACATTAATAATCAAAGTTGCATGTTAAAAAATACTGCCGTAATTGCATCGATAAATGAGGTAAGATAGTCTACTTAATATCTTCATTACTACTAGTCTTCATTACTACTTAAGCTGCAGGGGAACTATCCCACGAAGATTTAATTCTGACTGATCTCAGCGATCGCAACTTTTGCTGTCATAATAAATCTCGTAGCGCTGTTCATTTCAAGAATAAGGGCCCAAAATGTAATTGATATACAAACTAAAATACATTTAATAATATATTAACTAAAATACATTTTAAATTCTCAATTGCTTCGGTTCAAGAATAAAAGTACTACTAGTTAACTACTAAAAGTACTACTAGTTAATGAATGAACTACTAGTTAATGAGTTAACTACTAGTTAATGAAACTTAAAAGTACTACTAGTTAATGAATACTAGTTAAGTTACTACTAGTATTCATTACTACTTAAGCTGCAGGGGAACTATCCCACGTAGATTTAATTCTGACTGATCTCAGCGATCGCAACTTTTGTTGTCATAATAAATCTCGTAGCGCTGTTCATTTCAAGAATAAGGGCCCAAAACGTAATTGATATACAAACTAAAATACATTAACTAAAATACATTTTAAATTCTCAATTGCTTCGGTTCAAGAATAAAAGTAAAAAATAAACACATGATTACATTTTGAGCGTAATAATCACCTGAAATAGAACGGATCTTAAAATTTGAACGCTTCCAATTCCAATCATTTTACAAAAGAGTGAAACTATAACCCATCTCACTCACACCTCTCTTATGCGAATCACGGTGCTTTTAGTCTTATCAATATTCATGTGAAATACCTGTAAAAGAATCCTGTAGTAGAGAGAAGAAAAAAAATCCTATTTTCACCGTCTTTCTGGACATCTCTGCATGATTTGCATGAATGCGTCCTGGCTTGTCCCATCTCGCTCCAGCTCGGCAACACATCTTCCCTCCGTTTGCATGATATATTTTTTTCTCTTTTTTCTCTTCCTGTCCCATCTAGACAAGTATCAGGATCTGGTGAGAGGTCTACGTGGACCAAGAGGATTCCCGGGACCCTCAAAACCTGGAAAGCCAGGAAAGTCTGGCAAACCTGGAATACAAGGTACCAAAATTCCCACGAGTAAAGAATGGGAATGAGCAAAAGGCCTAAATTCGGCAAACATTTTGACACTTGGTATAGAGCAGTGGTTCTTAACCGGTGGTGCGAGAGAGCATTTCTAGGGGTCAGAGAAGGTTATAAATTTTTAATGAAAATTACCATTTGAGTGAATCATTTTATGGATACTTTTCCAAGGAAAATATCAGCAAAATTAATAGATGGATACTCAATCCACCTTTGACCTAAATTCAATGGACGATAACGTTTTCTTAAAAGACGATTTTATCGCAATACGAGCTAATGCACGTATTGAAACGGAATTTGAAAAAATGGACTTAGAACTGTTCTGGTGTACACAGTTAGAAATTTATCCAGAATTGGCAAAAGCAGTATTAGAGACACTTTTACTATTTGCCACCACTTACCTTTGTGAAATGAGTTTTCCATCACTTTTGCACGTCAAAACAAAAGCCAGAAATCGCTTAAATGTATCTGATGACTTACGTGTGGCTCTTTCAAAAAAAAAAAAGCCTCGTTTTAAAAGTATAATTATGAACATACAACAACAACGTAGCCATTAAAAATGTAGGTATTGTTTTATATGTAATACTATAGTGTGTATTGTGAATTCATTAATTTTTTATGCAATAAATAAATTATCTTGCAATAAATGTCTTTTCCTAAATAAAAAATAGAAACGCATTATCCAAGGGGGGGGGGCGATAGATTATTTTCAGATTCAAGGGGTGTTGACTATTAAAAAGGTTAAGAACCACTGGTATAGAGGAAAAGAAAGCTTCTACAAAAATTTGTTGGGAGAGAGCACCAACGACAAACAGTTGTGAAATTAGCTCCCGAAGGGGACATGAATGTCTGGGTTTCAATTCAGGCTGAATTCTAGTATAATGTAAAAGAGTAAAATGCGTTACAGAGAAATTATATTTAATATCAAACTGTGGATATATATCGGATACACCTATAAAATTGGTGTATCCAATATATATATACCACAGTTTGAATATATAATTTAAAAAAATTATATATTTTTAGTAGTTATGGTAAACGCACTATTATCTTTCACGAATTTTATCAATAAAATTTAAAATACAGTTATGTCAAAGTTATTTCATAAAATGCATACATACTAACGTTTATATATATACATACATATATATATATATATATATATACATTGATTGTTATGCTTTTATGTATACCTTTTATCTACCTTTGATAAGGCATGTGAGGCCATTTATATAGGTTTTTATTTTATGATAACGTATTTTTAGCGTTGCTCTTCAATTAATGTTTCAAGTTCAAGTTTTTATTTAAAAAATGAGTTGAGAACGACGGTTATTAAAAATTCAATATCACTTGTGACAATAAACACTGTTCAGACAAAGCTTGGAATTAATAACATAAAGTAATATTCTACGAACATAGAAAAGCACTACCAAACAATTTGGAAGGAATTTTCTTTAAAATAAGATCTTATAGGGTTCTAATATAAGAATGTGATAGAAATGTGAGATAATATTCTTTACGGCGCCATTTATAGTAAATCTAAATTTCTGGAGTATATAAATGTAATGCGTTCGTAGAAATATTTTACAAAACAGCAGAGCTGAGCTCTTTTGTTATATGCATTATTACAAAAGCATGACGGTAAACAATTCAGAACATAACACTTCATTCCCGGAATCTCTGCATTGTTAAATTACCATACCATTAAATGAGTCATTTATTAAGATACCTTGTTACATAACAAAAGGTGGTCACATTTCAGGAATTCACAGTAACTTCTAATTATGATTTGGAAAAGAGTTTTGAAATCATCTTTTGTCATATAAATCTCACAATAATTCCACCACAAGATTTAATCCTCATCCGTATTAATTAGGTATGATTTTATTTAGCAGTCTCAAACGAGAAATCGCTAAACTTCTTATCAAGTTATTAAAACGAGATAACCCTCACGTAAAAACTATGGGCACATTACAAGGATTTATTTGCAGCCGATGAACTTACAAAAAAGCATGAAGACTGAATACAGTTAATGTTGCTTACACAAACAAGGCTAAAGCCAAAAACTGATAACGTTTTTCAATGTTTTGTTTATTTCCAGGGGACCCTGGAACACCGGGACTGCCTGGTGAAAGGGGATTCATGGGACTGCCCGGAATGCATGGACCTACGGGACCACCTGGACCCAAAGGTAAGTGTTATTTTATGGAATATAGTTTTATGAGGCTTCGCTGATCAATCACATCCACGCGAAAGTATCATCATACACACTCTAGTAAAAGAGTTCACGTATACAAGAATGATGCGTTTCATATGCAATTCTATTCAATTCTCACTTATTCAAGATTTCGACTAGCATTTTAGTATTTGGGTTTAAGCTGAAAAAACCACCAGAGACAGGTGTTGCATTTTGACTCAAGGAATTCCGATAAACGAATGTTTCTATTTTAAGTATACATCTATAGAAATACATGCATGCATGTACGGATATACACTGAGAGGCCAATTTATTATGACCACCTACTTAATGCATCGTTGGGTCACCTTTTGCTCTGAATACTTCTGATGATTCTCTTTGGATTCTCTTTGGATTGATGTTGGTGGTAGGTCACTCACTCTATTAGATTCTGGTAGATTTGAGGAATCTGAGATCATATCCGATGAACCGCACTTTCCAGTTCTCAACGATTTGATGGCTTTGGATCCAGCTGCCTGATGCCCGTTTCGACCTCTTCCCACAAATGCTCAATTGGACTGAGATATAGTGATTGTAGAGGTTAACTAAGTAAGAGGAAGTCTCCACCACGCTTTTCAAACCATGTGTAGACAATGTGAGCTTTATGACATGGAACATTGTCCTGTTGAAAGTATCCATCTCTAGTGGTGTAAACCAGTAACATAACTGGATGTAGTATAACATTGCCTCCATCAGCTTAAAGTGTTGTGGCAACGCACTTGGAATCCAAGATTTCGTGCTGTTTTCTACACATTCGCACACTGCCATATTCGTGGTGTAGTTGAAATCGTGATTAAAAGAATCACATTATCCATTTTCATACATTTAGTCTCCAACCCTTGTGATCCTGTGTGAATTTCACGTAAGGTTACCTTTTTGTTGGACTGTACAAGTCTGAAAACTCTCCTTTCAGCTCCGGTAGCCGGTGACGATCACACCCCTTATACTGAGACATGAATTTTCGTTTGGTAGCCCTTTCTATGTAAGCATGAACAACAGCTGCTCTCGAATACTTCACAAGCGAAGCAGCTTCACTGACAATGGCTCCACTGCTTCTAGAAACCACAATCGATCCCCGTTCATTGTCCGTTAAATCTCCCCTTTTACACATTAATTCACAAGTATTACACTTCAACTGTCTTTACAGTAACTCAGCAGTCCCTTTTTGCACCAATCTCACCCTCTATCTGCAACAGTATCTCAATTTTAAATCGATTTTTTTGTAAATGTAAAAAGAGGAAAGAGAATTATATTTCTGCCGTCATATATCAGTGGTAATTCAAGATGTCAGTTAAATTATATAAGATCATTAAGGGACTATACAAAAAAACTTTTATTTACTGTGCTCTGAGAATGACATATAGAGCATTTTTAAGAAACTTTATATTTTATATAAAAACATTTTATTTAGAAACATTCCGACTCACGAAGGGTCCACTTAAAAACGACTGGTCTAAGTTTCCTTTAAAAATCTAGAAAAATTAATTTATCTTCAGTGAGTGAAATTTGTTCTCTATATCAAGTTACAGAATTTACTTAGTTGAATAAACTGAAGGAGATACGATTTAGGGCTTCTTCTTAATTTATGCTCGAGTTTTTATACTGTAAGTTTAGGGAGTATTTTACCCTTAGGTAAAAATTTAGAATAGAACACTATGCATGAAAGGCGAGTTATTGACGAGAACAAAAGAATTGTTATTCAAACGAGCGTTTGAATAAAAATGTTAACGTTGCTTCTCAAATGTTGCGGCAAAAATTGGAGTTTGCATAAAATTATCTCGAAGTTTTCAGAATTTCCTTTATAAAAATCTGAACGCGATGCTTCCTTGAGTTTAAAAAAATATCAGATAACCATGCAAATTATTTAAAGTGTGCTGTTAACTTAAGCTAGTAACAGACTAAACCGTAGTTTCTCTCTTGCAAATAGACGGGCGGAGGATAGAAAAAAAAAAGAGAAAAATATTTTAAACCTTATTTCCCTTTTCCACATGAGAATGCTTATTAATCGTAATAACAAACTACCTCTTTGCAGAAATTAATTTTTGGCACATATTGAAAACATAAATATTTTTCTTATTTTTCGACTGGAGAATGTATCACTAATAAATGAAAAAGTGAGCAGAGTTTTCCTAAATGGAGTATTTTAGAAGTTCTCCCACGATACGGGGAACTATTTAACACGTAACCAACGACAGCGTTATTGCGATAGCGAAAAAAGCTACATTGAGTAGCACTTTGATTATGCTATATGCACTATCTTCGATCAGGCGACACGTAGCTTTCTCCTCTATTTTTTAAATTTCAGCCTAAAAGCAGATATTCCCCTTTCAAGCACAACATGGTGCTGGAAGTATAAGAGAGCATTTCCTTTTATACAACTTAAATTAGATAAATTAAAATGTCTGAACTTAAATACCAAACTGTTGAATGGTTAGCGGAAAAGAAGATTAGACATGCGGTTTGGGATAGAAATGGATAATTCTATTATTAAAAAGAAAAAAAAACTTAAATAACGCTTATCAAATTATCTACATACAGATGAATCCCGATTCCAGATTGTATATGCGGTTCCTCCCGTATGAGTGTATATTAGCAGAGTGACAGCCTGCTCTCCGTTAGTTGAAAGACGTGTAACTAAAGGTGCCATATGCTGGTGCACACGAATTTGAAAGATACGACATCAAATGAATTCATTAAATTCTGCACTAAAACAGAGTCCACACAAGTTACATGAAGATGAAATATCGACAGTGTATAATACCGGTTTTGAACTCTAGTTTTAAAAAAAATTATTTATTTCAAAATTGAGTTCAAACTATGACCTTTTTAAAATTCTAAACATTCAGAAATTCGAAACAAATAGACATTTCACTTAACCCTTTGAGGGGCACCTAAATCTAGTCTTTATTTCACTTGCATTCAATGTATTCCAATTATATGAGACGAAAAAAATGGTTAGTACTGCCATCTGTTATCAGTCTAATGAATTAGAAACATTTTGCAACCTTTAATTGGAAAATATTTCAAGATTCTTAGGTTAAAAAAAAATAGGGGAAAAAGTCTCTGCACCATGGAAACGGCGGACGTTGTTGCCCCTGAAAGGGTTAATGGATATATGGGTGTGCATCTAGAGATAGATGCTCGGTCCTGAATTCATAACTGTCTAGGAAAGGATACCAGTTTATATTTAAATAAAATGCGTGGCTTAAAACCCTTTGAGGGGCGCCGTTTGCACAGTGCAAACACCTAAATCTAGTCTTTATTTCACTTTCATTCAATATACTCCAGTTAAATGAGCAGAAAAAATGGTTGGTGCTGCCATCTGTTATCAGTTTAAAGAAGTAAAAACATTTTAAAACCTTCATTTGGAAATTTTTTCAAGATTCTTTAAGTTAAAAAAATCAGGGGGAAAATATGCACAGTGCAAACGGTGCAGGTTGTTGCCCCTGAAAGGGTTAAGAGATTTCATTTTTGTAACTGAAAGTGGAGGATGAGAGAGAGAGAGTCATTATCTTTGAAGTAAGTTTTGTGAGGAATATACCATTTATTAAAAAAAAAGAAATATTCCTATTTAATATTGCTTAAACTTTTAAATGTTGATTAGTGCAGATTGATAATTTTATAGCTAGAACAATGGCGATAGTGGCTATCATAAATTTGAGGTCGACACACATTTGAATCAATATTCCGCGCTGAAAATTCATGCATCAATCTAAACTTATTCAACCGGTCACTGAAATTTCTAGGGGCTTAAACCCCTATTTATAGAACGAAAGCTGATTTAAAGATTTATTCTAACTGAAATTCCCTTTGCGATACAAGGTAGAAAGTAAAATGGAAAATCCCTATTTCGATAGTTTTATCAGTTCTCATTCAAAGTGCCATATTCTCAGAGAGAAATAATTTCCATTTTCCATTTAACCTATTCTGCACTACAATATCTGCATTATATAATAGAAAATTTATGCATAAATACACGTGTATTATTATTTTGAGTAAAATCGTTTGTTATACTGAGCAATCTTTAAAGTTCCATAAGCCTTTGGATATTATGCGAGTATAAAATTTTCCATGGCAGTTAGGTTTCCCGTTTAATATTGAGAATTATCTAGCCTCGAGTGTGGCAGTTAACACGATCTCTTCATTTTGTCAACACACCGTTAGTTTTATAGAATCGTCTCTAAGAAACTTCCCTGGCGAAACTCCAAACACAGAAAATAAAAACGTGCAAAAAACAAGCAAAGAAATGTATCTTTCCTCTAAATGTTTCCAGGTGCGATTTATAGCCAATTAGAGAGAGCACTGCATTGCGTCATACTAACCACGTAACGCATATCATAGCAGGTCAGCTATTAGCATACAATGGACACTGTCCCATCTCTCATAAGCTCCTAAAATGGCATAACAAAGATAAGGCAGCATTTCTAGAAGCTTTCTGAGCATTGAAGCATCTGTGTAGTGCGAATATTATGTTACCGAAGTAGAAAAGGATGCAAGCAGTCAGGTTTTCAAATCTGAAAATCTGAATTCAAGGGAAAAAAACATGGTTTTGCTTGTTATTACCACAAAATGAGAATAAATATATAGATTTGGGGTTAAATATGAATAAACATTAAGAAGTTTCCATACATTTAGGAGCTGGTTTAGTACGAGTACATACCTAACAGAAAAAAACATTATTTGTGCAAGGGGAATGCTTAGTAGAAAGACCATATTAAGGAAGAGCTATGAAGGGGAAAAATGTCTTGGAAGATTTAAAACGTAAGAGAAATTCTCCTTATTATCGTAATAGTAAAACCTTTTTCGTGGGGCTGTTAAATTCCCTGCTATAAAATTTGTTAATGAAGCTGCTGTGAAATTTGCTAATAAAACTGGAAAAATCTATGTCGAACTAATTTATTCGTCCAACTGAAACAGAAAATTAACAATATTAAGCCGATTAAAAAGAACATGTTATGAAGTTTTAAAAAAGTAAACCATTTTATAATATATTTCGGGAATAGTTTCTTAGCAACATACACAGTCTCAGTCCATCTCTACACCCATTTCAGTTGCACATATTTATAAACTCATATTTTTAAAACTTTCAAAATTAGTGGGAGTTTCGGCTTTAATAAGAACCAGTAAAAATCATTATCATCAGTATCGGTACATTAGTAACGATCAATATAATTTGTATCAGTACTTATCAATATCCAAAATAAAGTAGATTTTGTGATCAAAAAGCACAATTATTCTTCTCAATGACTTTTATGATTTAATCTTTAACGGAATAAAAAAAAATCGTCTCATTAATCTCCTACGACATCAGGTATACTAATTTCGTGCTTCTACCTATTAAATATGATTCAAATTTCTTACAGGAGAAAAAGGTGATAGAGGTGATAGAGGGCCTGAAGGAGTCGGTGTGGAAGGACCTATGGGTCTGAGGGGAGTACCAGGTAAGGAAGACTTTCAACTGCTTATTTTAAACTTATTGATTTTCAGAAAACAATGCTGATACCAAAAAATAAAATAAATAAAATAGTTCAAGACATTCAATCATTCTATCAAGTGAGACATGTTCATTCAATCAAGAGAGATGATTTTAAGTTTAGGTTATAAGAATTTCTTTCTGTGATATTTACTTACATTAAATTAATCAAGTTGACTGAGTATGCGAACATAAATTCTTGAAGAGATGACCAAACGGAAACGTCCTTCTGTACTATCTAAATGATTCAAACCTGACTCAATGATTCTGTTTCAGCTACGAGGATAAACAAAACACTTTCCCCTATGATACAAAAGAAAGTATCGAATTACGCATCTTTGAGATGTAGTTTCTTAACTGGCGACTGCCACGTACTAGTTTGAAGAGAAGGTACCCTGAAGAGTTTGACTGATATAAACTGATATTACTGCTAACTTGCTTCTTTATATATAGTTTGCGAGCTATCCTTAGCGAATTTTTGATGACAGATACATTTTACACAAATCAATGACGCAGGATGTCCATAAAATGATTCCAGGACTATGATCTTTCTCCGCCAGTGTCTCTTTCAATGGGAAGTTTCTCATCTGCAGTAATCCCTCTGAAAAGTTATTGCTTCCTGAAAGGGCGCGCCTTCTCTCGCTTCCTCGACGTACAGTGGGATCAGACAACGAGGAATGGTGTCCTTTTTTATGTACATCTTACATTTTTATGGGATACATAAATTTCTACTAAACTCACAGCTTCAAGAGATACTAAAAACTAAAATATCCCAATTTTCAAAATGTATAGCGAATATTTTGAGGTTCTTCAAATCGGAGTAGCATTGCTAGTTAGTCTTCGTACTTCATTTCATGTAGATAATAATGCCCGTAACAATCACTGAGAGATAAATTACGGGGTGTTTGAAAAAAAAATGCCTTATCATCAGACCTGTTCAGATAGTTTAAGGCTTTTCACATAAAACGTCTTTCCCATTTCTAGGTCCGCCGGGTCCACCTGGCACTGGACTTCCAGGACGACCCGGTGAACGAGGTCCAGCAGGCAAGTTGGGAGTTGCCGGAATGAGAGGGCCACCAGGACCTCAAGGGCCCCCCGGCTACTGCGAGCTGTGCAACTATCAAGGGGCGGACATCATCAACGCCCTGCACGCGAGGGTCCCACAGACACAGGACAAAGGACCCAATAACTGACGTGGGACTGAATAAAAGACTCTGAACTGCTGACATTGTCTTTTTTTTTACACAGATGCTTCCTTTCCATAGGGTTGATGCCAAATCATTATTTTTAACGTTTTGTATAAAGAAATAAAAGCTAAAACCGCTTTGGCATAGTTCTCTCATTGACTTAAAAATATATATGACATCACAAGAAAAAAAGCTGAGCATAGAGATTCGATGACTAATTTCTGAATCTTTGATGTCCCTGATCTCAAACCTTTGAAAACTCTTATTTGAAATATTGTTTGTAAAAAATAGTTAATTAAAAATAACAGCAATACTACTATTACCTTTTGCTGAATTTTACATCACTCCTAATTACTAGCAGACATATATTTTGGCTTTTATTCATATCTGCGGCAACAAATGGTCTTAAACCGTGAAGAATTCTCTCTGAAATAATGCCTGAAAACAAGAAATCCTATAGTTTCATGTGAAAGACTATTAAAAATAATCGTAATAAAATTATTTCATTTTGCTGAATTTTATATCAGCCCAAAGCTGACATACATTATTGTTACTTTTATAATACCAGAGGCCGCAAATTGTCTTAAACCGAAGAAAAATCTTATTTGAGAGTTTGCTTGAAAACATTAGTTCCTAATGTTTCGTGAAAGGATATTAAAAATAATATCATGCATGCATAGAGAAGTGGATTTAATAAATGCCAAAGAAATGTAGCAGTCTAAATATAGAAACTGCGACATCGAGACTAACGCGAGGGAAATAAATAAAGTACTTGAGATTGATTTTTCTCTCATTGATGTATATTTCGGCAAATACTGCAATCGGTGATCAAATAATAATTTTACCCTACAACACACATTATCTATATATATGTATATAAAACAGTTCCGTAACTGACTGACTGACAAATAACGCACAGACCAAACCGCTGGACTTAAAGGGATGAAATTTTGCATGGCGATTTTTCTTATACTATAGGGGTGCAATAAGAAAGATTTTTGAAAAATTCTTCTTAGATTTTTTTAAATAAAATGTTTAAGCTGTTTGTTGTAACTTTTTTGAGTTTGCATTTGAAATAATAATCTGAGGGTTATAAAATTTATATCACGAGAAAGATCATAAAAATTCATTTAAAATGAAATCTTTTCCGAATCTTTACCTCTATTTTCTGATTTTTGGTGAATTTTTAAAGATTAAATGCTGATCACGGGATTTCTTTTCTTTTTGCGATACTTTAAATTAATTTTGCGTCACGTGCATAACAACGAAACAAATTGACAAAAAATATTAAAATACGGTAAAAGACAAATTTTAACCACTAGACTAATTGAGATGGAAGTTTTAAGAATTTAATTCAAATTAGTATGCTTTATGGATATTGAACATACAAATTGATTGCATACATTGACCGTTGTATTTAATTTGAATATTTCCTTCTACATTATTTTGTCTATAAAAATATCCGTTACGATTTTTTCTATATTTTTTTTACATCAATTGCATACATTGATCGTTGTATTCATTATAAATATATTGTGTTTTGGCATTAATTGCATACATTGACCGTTGTATTTAATTTGAATGTACTCCGTAACGAAGTACAGGTATTCAGTTTATTTCATATATACATACGAGAATTCAGTCGCATAAATAATCCTATTTTACTCTATTAATGGTTTTGTGCAATAAATATTATAGTTAAAGCATCAATAGTTGTTTGATCCGTGATATCTTAACACGTGCGATGTGTATGTTTTACATATGTTCTCAAAAACCGCTTCTCGGAAGACAGTATTCAAAGGTAATGGCTATATGTGTTTAGTTATGTTGAATGTAACAGCTGAAATCGCTGAAATCTATCTTAACTTATCACTTCTGTTGATGCCACTGATCACGGTTAGACGATGACGATCCTCGACACGTTTCCATGGCTACGGAACGGATGCGCGAAACTGCTCTGACACGAAATCACATTTTCCCTATTTAGGGCTCGCAAAGTAGCATAGGTCAGTATCGCATGGGTTTAACAGCTGAAATGTGCTGAGTTACCTACAGCATATCTTGAAATGGAATGCATTGTTTTGATTGGTTTAATTATTTAAAGTGCGAAATTACGGTTGAAGTACTGGATGGATTTCTCGCTTTATTTTAAAAGAATTAATATTAGATGAATCTCGTTGACTTAACTTATTGCAGCGAAGTTTTCAGCAGATCTCTAAAATATAAAAAATAGAATTCGACATTTTTTTAAGATATTACTTTTATCTATACCAATAAAAGACGGTTTTTTTCTGTTAAAAAAGGTTCATTGTTCTTGTTGAATGTTCATTTTTTTCAAAGTAAATGTAATCTTATACCTCTCTATCATGATGATTTTCAAAATTTTTCATCACGAATGAAATTTCAAGTATGAGTTTAAAGAACTTTTAGGTTTTGTGATGCTAAAAAATGTAGCTTTGCAGGTATATGTCAGACTAGCTGAATACCCGTGCTTCACTACGGAGTACATTCAAATTAAATAAAACGGTCAATGTATGTAATTAATTTGCATATTTAATATCCATAAAACATACTAATTTGAATTAAAGTCATAAAAAACTTCCATCTGAATTAGTCTAGTGGTTAAGTTTCATCTTTTACTGTATTTTAATATTTTTTTTTGACAATTTATTTCGCTGTTATGCACGTGACGCAAAATTAATTTAAAGTATCACAAAAAGAAAAGAAACCACGTGATCAGAATTTAATAAATTAAATTCTAAAAATTAATCTTTAAAAATTCATCAAAAATCGCAAAAGGGAGGTAAAGATTGAAAAATATTTAATTTTAAAGGAATTTTTATGATCTTTCTCGTGATATAAATTTTATAACCTTCAGATTACGTATTATTTAAAATCCTAATTTTAACTTTAAAGAATGTTACAAAAACAGCTTAAAAATTTAATTTAAAAAAACCAAGAATTTTCCAAAAATTTTTCTTAGTGCACCCCTATACTATAAGAAGAATCGCCATACAAAATTTCAGCCCTATAGGTTCAACGGTTTGGTCTGTGCGTTACCTGTCAGTCAGTTACGGAACTGTTTTATATATATAGATTATTTTACTGTTCAAAAACGTGTAATGCAGAAAAATAAAGTTCTAATAGAAAATTATGAAGGAAAACTTTGAGAAAACCTCAATCATTTTACTTTCCTTTTTCGAGACAGATATCAATACCTACTAGTTTCAATGGGTTCTATTAAAGTTATTTCATTTTATCAGCACAAAGTAACTATAGGGTAGAAAATTTATATTATAAAACTATATTAGGGTATAATATAGTAATATACATACTCTATAAAATATATCAAAAGTATGCAAGTCCCATTATAACTATTTTACGTATATTTTTCTTATTTATTTTTAAAAATATTTCCATAAAGTACTAGAGCCCAAAAAAGTGAAACGAAGTGCTCAAAATACTACTCAAATTGCAACAATGAAATATAAATAGATCGCGTTTGATTATTAAAATTTTAAAAATCATAGTCTGTGTATATTTTGTCAGGAACTTGCGTAATGATGAGGCTTGACACTTGAGTCTATGACAACGTGAAATCAAATTTTCATAGATTCTCTCCTCGGAAAATTTGTGCTCTAGGAAAATTTCCCTCTTTATGTAATGATTTAATAAAGTCTTTCATTTTGGCAAAATAAACACTAGACTTCATTTACTTTCATATATCGGTATTCATTATTTTTTTACACAAAAGCAAATGATCGAGATCAATTAACGTTAGAAAAATGCATATCATAGGCTAATTTTATGAAATAAATTACAGCTCACCGCATAATTATCAGCAAACTATGATCTATCATATAAATGAAATCCATTGAGAAAAACAAAACGAAACATTAAAGAATAAACACAACATTAGTTTGTTTTCTATTTAAACAAATGCTTTTTTTTTATTTTCCCTTGAATACACGCAAAAAAAATATTCCTTTTTGCGTATCTGTAATCTGTTTTCTCACATCTTTATGATATACAGATATCTCATTAAAAAGTGACAAGTATGGAGGTATGCTCTTCCAGTTGGTTCAGAGACTCACTTCTATAGGGTGATACACTAGAAAGAGGCCCCATATATTTTGTAACATCTCTCGCTAGGATAAAGCAACCTAGACAAAACAAATTATAATAATAATATGCTTCAAACCTTGACGTATCGCTCACTCCTTTCAACAACGTCATACCTAGAAAAACCGTGATTTTTCAGGAGAGTGATTTTAAAATTTAAAAGTAGAATAAAATGTATTAAAAAGTAAATATTAATTCTGCTCTCTAGCGGCTGAATATTGAGCGCTGAGATATGACGATCTTGCAAGGATATACTACTCTTTCAGGGCATTCTGTAAAAAGGCATAAGTAAAAATTGCCGACTTTTGAGATATGACGTTGTTGAAAGGAATGAGCATTATGTGTAATCGATTGTACTACATGCCATGCTGGAACTCATTTTCGTTTTCTGCCAGGCACGTTCGACGCGGCGCTCCATGTTCCTGGACTTATTGGCAAGGATTTCGGAGGGGGGGGATAGGGATCAATTTCACATTGGAAGCTTTCTTTCAAATTTTTCACAGTGCGAGGCTTGTTCCGATAAACTTTCCATTAAGGAAGACGTCTGGTGGTGTCAGATCCGGCGACCACGGTGGCTAAATACCCTTTGAATTTACCCTGTTGTCGAAGAGGGACTCAATAACCCCCATGGTCCTTGTTCCATCTTGCTGTCAGTAGCCTTCTGTTAACTCACGGCCATCCAGTTGATTCACGAACTGTTCAAAATATCCAGGTACACATCGGTGTCAAATAAAAGGGGGGGGAGCAGCTACGATGCTCAACCGAGATATCGCGCAGCACATGCCAACTTTTTGATCATGGAACGGTGTTTGGTGAGTGGCGAACGGATTTTCAGCGGCCCATACATTGCTGTATTGCGAGTTAATATAACCCGACAAATTTAACCATGTCTCAACCGAGAATTGTGTTATGTGAGGTGCCAGATACTGAGGAACACATTGTTCGTTCTTTCATTCAGATTGCTTGGTCCAAGCGAGAGTTATTACAGAATATTCGGGGCCTCTTTCGGATGAATCACCCTGAACTTGGACATTTAATCTTAGCCGATGTTTAATAAATCAGAATCTTTCACGCCTTTGAATATCACTGTCAAATAAAATATTCTGTGTCAACAAAAAATAGACAGACAAGTAACATAAATATAAATTTTCTACGTTTCTACTTTATATTAATATATTCAAAATTTTGTTTTGAAAAAAATCAGTTAAAAATAAATTTAACGTAATGTAGTCGTTAAAAGTTGTAACCATGATGATGGGAAAAGATATTCGTAGTTGTAATTACATAGTTTGAACCTTTTTACAATTATGCTGAATTGTATACGAAACTTCTTACAATTATGTCACCTGTATTCAAATAATAAGTTAGAAAAATCTTTATTCTTCGACTAATCAGATAAAACGTACTATTCTATAAAAAATTAAGTTAAAAACTTCTTTTCAAGAACAATGTACCGTATTTTTTCGAACCATAAGTTGCACCTCAAATTTATGGGAGGATTTTTAGAAAATAATATTTTGTATTTTCTTAGGTATAGAAAGATATTTGCAATTTCTTACTTAAAAAAGATAAATATATATGTATAATAAATAATATATATATATATATATATATATATATATATATATATGAAATGACCCGAATTGGGTCATCTCTTGAAGAAACACAATCGAGGCCGAAGTTAAATGCAATTCTAATTCACAAAGAACAACTGAAGTTTATTCCATGAAAACAGCAACATGTTACGCGCATCGAAGCTAACCCGCGTCCTTCGTTGCGCGCGAATATCGAATTAGGTCAAAGAGGGGTTGCCAAGAATTGGCGGAGAGAATTAGTAGTATATGGAAAGGCGGAGCATCTCGCCAAGGTGTAAAAAGGTTACCACATTTAGAAAGAAAGTTCAGATAAGGACGATTAAAGATTATTAATAATATTATCATATATATATATGTTAAGCATTAATTAGAGAGAGAAAAATAGTTAAGATAATTAAAGGGGGCTTCAGGATAGTTTATTTTGGTGGCGTTAAAACGTTGCTGTTTATCACAATTCTTAAAGTAACTCGAAACGCGCAGTAGATATAAAAGGAAATTCCCGCATGGAGAATCAAACTTGATTGACAGGAAAAGGACCACGCCCCGGGCTCATCTTCGGCGCAGACGTCACAGGGCTTTACGCGTATTTGAAAAAAGAGAGTTTTTAGCAGATTGGGATTAGATTTGTACACAACTAGATGTGGTCGCGCGTCGCGGGCAGATATGATGATAACTTGGCACGGATTGGATTGAGTTTCACGTAATGTTAGCTAATAAAGCTCTTAGATGTAATTAATAGTATTTATTTACCACAGGCCTACGTTCATTGACTGCTATTTAGGGAAAATGTTATACGGGAATTAACGTGCCAATAAGACGCGTGTCATATATATATATATATATATATATATATATATATATATAAAATAAAATATTCATTTTATTTTAATGTTATCTTCGGACCATAAGATGAACCTAAGTCGAATTTTAAGTCGATTTTTTTATGTAAAAAGGTTTATCTTATAATCCGAAAAGTACGGTACCCAACATATAGTTTCCAACTATATGTTGTAATGTATATATAACTACTTTTAACTACTTTAACTACTTTTAATTACTAATATGTTGTAAGAGTAATTAAAAGTAGCTGTGACTAAATAATCGTGCTTTTACCACCATGAAAGAAATGGTGAAGCTAAAAGATGTTCTTTTACAAAACATTTAAAAGCACAACAATGCAGATAAAAGTAGATGCATTATATCACAATATTAAGGAATTTCATGTTTATGCAACTGGTTCACCACGAGTAATCTAAAATTATCGTGCATGAAAATTGTAAGCTTGATTCCCAAGAGCTGAAGTAAAATTTCCACATGGGTTGATATCGTAAACAAACCCACAGATCCCTTATTTCTCTAGACAATTAAAACTTTAAAATTAGCCCATCGGGAATTTCAATCCCACTGGAATAAATACGAATAACCTTATTACCTCGCTGACCAGTAAGGTTTCCTTCAAGTCGTGGGTAGCTTTCAACCAAAGAAGGTAAAAGCATCGATCACGACCCGCACGAAAACACGTTTTCATGATGACAGATTGACTTTCTAACCCTTTGTTTCAACAACGTGTCTCGCACGAGCTGCCGGGAAGACTTAACGGGCAGAGGGTGTGCCAAACAACAGCCGACGGTCAGCTAACGAGGAAAATATACACGTTTCTTTCTTTCTATTCTTTTTTCTGGCTGTTCGGTTCGTGAGACATAAGAGAAGGTAAGTAATCTCCATAAAAGGCATAAATGACATTTCGCACATTTAAATTAGTTCTGAGGACCTTCCAAAATACAAGGCATTACGTGATTAGAATGATCTAGGAAATAATGAAGACTCAGTTTTCAAACATTAGTTAACGAGTGCAACTAGTATCCCAGTCGAAATGAAGTAATCGAAATAACCTGAAGCAGAAATTTCTGTTTTAATTACAGATAAGCGCTTAATACGGTTAAATCAAAGGCTGTAATGAGTTCTGAAAAACTTTTTCTACAGTTTCAAAAGTGTGGTAACTGTAACTAGTAAGAATGTGTATAGTGTTCTAATTTTAAAATTCAGCTGATGAAGCGACGAAATGAAGGTAGAACTTGAGATAAAAAAAATAATAAAAATCATATGAACAAGATGATTATAGATAGTATTTAAAGGTAAATATCATTAGGAAAAATCGTATATTACTGGACTACAAATAAATTTTACAAGCAGAAAGACATAGTCATTCTTAGAAAGGACTTTGTTTTCCCAATTTTGAAACAATAATTTTAGAAAAAATAAATTGACTTATCACAGATAAATGTCTCCCAAAGAAATCAAATGAGAAGTAGTTCAAAGTTATATATAGTCGAGTCTGGGAGACCAAAGTATCGGCATGAATCCGGTTTACAGTAAAATAATGTTTTTTTTATGGCAACACTTTTTATTTTTTGTTTATTTGTTGAAGAGATCTAACTGTAAATAAGAATATGTCTCATAACACATTAGTGAGTATTATAAACATCCTAACGGAATACTGTAGAAAAAAATATCTTCATCTCTGTTTCATTAATGGAATGAGCTACTGTTAGGCTGCCATACACGTTTGGTTTACATATTTATCATCCATATTTAACATGTCATTCATTGTATGCAATCATAGTCAAGATTTTAAAAAATGATTAAATATCAATCATAGAATTTCCATTGTATGATCAAATCGGTTTTCTTAGTGCTATCACAGTAGTACTGCAGTTAATGTGATTAAGCGGAACATATTCAATAATCAAACCATTTCGATGGTGATTAGTTGGATTAGAGAATGAAATAACCAGTTCATATCTGCGATCAATTTCAATATACATTTTGATGGAGTGACTATTTAGCAGCGGAGCAGCGGAGCAGCTAAATAGAATAGGTGTTCTCCACACGAACACTTGCCCAATATGTAATGTTGGCAGAAAGAACACCTTTTTGGGCGTTCAGGACTGAACGGAGATGCCCAACGACAAGGAGATATCTTCAAACTATACTGGGATGCTAGGAATCTTATGGACTCTGTCTCCTCTTCGCCTCTTGCTTCCTTGGACTTGCTAAATCCACTACTGCTGTTTTCTGCGTTCTTCTATATTTGCTGCTGTTTGCTGCTATTTGTTATATTTTGTTATATATATATATGTTATATTTTGTTTGTTCTATTTTGTGTGTGATGAGACCTCTGTATGTAATGGATTGAATTCCAATAAAGCCATATGTTACAACAACATGATGGAGTGAGTTCGAAGAAACATATGCATTATCATAAACAAAACTCTGAAGAGGAAGCATAAATATCTTGTGCTTCTAACGGATACCTTTATCCCTGTATAAATCATCATACCTACTATTAATTTAGCCAGTTTATCTACCTTAGAAAGTAACCTAAGTCAATTTATGAGGTGACAGTATTCTTTTGATATCATTTTTCTAACCATTTTGGTTTCCAAGCAAGCGAGAGTATGTATCCATGTTATCCACAAACGCTATTTTAACATGTCACTGAATTATACATACACATGCACTTAAAATGGCAAAGTTAAATATTGAATCGCGTCATATTTTTTCTTACCGGGTGAAATAAACATTAACCCTGCACTGGTCGCGTATATAAAAATTGCAGGCATGGTGGTCGCGTGGCGTCTGATAGACACCTCACTATCTTATTTAGGCTTTAGCTATTCTGTTTGTTAAAATTAATATTTATTAAAACAATTAGTTAAAGACGTGATGGATGTAAATGAAAAACAATCAGTTTTTTTAAATGTAATTTTATATGCATCTTTTACAATAAAATAAATTAAAGCAAATGAAAAAAAAAGGAATTTCTACAAGCAATTTTTACAATAGGATAAATAAAAATAAAACAATTCTTTTAAATGTATTCCTATAAGCAATTTTTAAAAATTTGGTGAAAGGTCAATCGGGTGTTGTTGTTGTTGCTTATGCCTTTTGACCGACAGCAACATCAGATCGAGTCCCCAAGGTTATGGGCGATGAAGGTGCGGCTCCTATTCTGACTGGCACCACAAGGGTTGGAGTTCGACTTGGCCAAAGGACCAGTCCCGTAATTTTGAACCGAGCCAAGTGACGAGACCGGAACACTTGACCCTGCACCTCCAGAGGTAATTTTGAGAAGTTGGAGGACATTGCAGCCACGACAGATTTTACGTGCACCAGCCGCCACTAGTGTACACGGCAGTGGGTTTGTCAGCGACGAGCATCGAACCAGTGACTTTCAGATCACTAGCCCGCTGCCCTTGCCAACTGGGCCACTGAGCCCTGCTAAAGACGTGATGGATGTAAATGAAAACCGATCAAATTTTTTTTAATTTAATTTCATATGCGTTTTTTACAATATAAAATAAAGAAAATGAAAAAAAAGGGATTTCTATAAGCAAGTTTTAAAATAAAAACCAATCAAATGGAAAAAAAAGTATTTTTATAATCAGTTTTTACAATAGGATAAATAAAAATAAAGCAATTTTTTTTAAAAAATGTATTCCTATAAGCAATTTTTACAAATTTGGTGAAAGGCCAGTCCGGTGTTTTAGTATATATCCATTTACTATAAAAGACTGATAGAAACTGCAGGAGTTTGTCTGTTAATTGTGAGTCACACATAAACACCTGGAAGGTACTGACATCTGATGGGCATACAGAGCAATCCAGGAATACGCAAAATGCAAACAAAGTGCTATTGACGTCTGTAAGACGCCGCGCGACCAGTGCAGGGTAATAACTTTCCTATTTCGACTCCATTTTGTCATCTAATGAGAAAATTTTTGAATATCCTTTATCATTTTGACACAAATATTATTATCCTGAAATATCACTTTCATACAATAAAATAAATTTAAGCAAATGAAAAAAAGGAATTTCTATAAGCAATCTTTACAATATGAAAAAATAAAAATGAAACAATTTTTTTAAATGTATTCCTATAAGCAATTTTTACAAATTTGGTGAAAGGTCAATCGGGTGTTGTTGTTGTTGTTGCTTATGCAAATGAAAAAAAGGAATTATTGGAAGGAATTTGCAATAGCCTAAACATGTTGCACATTCCGTAATGCGACTTAATTGCAAGCGTTTTTGATTAAGGCTGCCGTGTACTAGCCCTATTGAATTCGCTCACCTCAGTGTTTGTATGGAGAAAATGTGTCCAGGTATAATCGACTTGGACAAAAAGATTTCTTTTTAAAATTAAACTCCGCAATAGAGAAAGAAATGTTACACCTTGGGGCATTTTTCATTTTTTGAAAAAAAAAAAACGTAAATAATATTTTAAAATTTAAATGATTCGGGGAAAAAAATCTGGTAAAGTGTGTTTTAAACGCTTTTAAATTCCTTTGGTGGAAGAAATTTATAAAATGAATCCTGTTACAAGGTGAAGAAAAGACTTATCAATAAAAATGGTATTTTAAGGCTATCTGAAAATACCATTTTGAATGAATTATCAGCATTTATGTAGATGTAAATAGTAGAGACATTTTCTCCATAGGTTAACACTGAGGTGAGCGAATTCAATAGGGTTAGTACACAGCAGGCTTAAGTTGATGCATTATATATAACAGAAAAAACAAATTTCTGAACCGAAACGACGTAGTCGAATTACAAAGCCCAATCTAAATCCTCTTTGAGATTCCAAAAAAATGGTACTTTTAGGCGACAGGAAACAATAAACGGGCCATTAATTACATGAAAAAGATAAAAGAAAACACGGCAGTGATAGCTTATGCAATATACTGTTATTTAACGCAACCATCATTAGAAGAATATCATTCTCTCGAAAAGAATCCTCTGGAACTAAACGCTTCTTTCATTGTACACGGAGAGTAACAAATTTTTTAATTGGATGAAGCAGGAGTAAAAGAAAAAAAAGGAAAATAGCATGTAAATAATTATTTATGAGTCGATGCACGATTGTTTGGAGCAAGTGAAATATTGCAAATGAGATCCCCTGCTGGAGCTTCACTATTTTGATGAAATTTAAAGCAGTGCCACGTGCTTCTTCGTTGTAGATTCAGAGGTACTGATTCTCGATTCGAAGGGGGTCATATAAGCTCAGGTTAATTAGTAATAGGATGTGGCTGGGAATCAATATGTGGAAGTTGAATTTTAGGAGAAAATTATAGAACGTGTGCCCCCCCCCCCTCCTCCCCCGGCTGAAAGTTCCAGAGCAGGTCCACATAGGCTTCGGGCTGAATAGTGCGGCTCCAGTGTATGATAGCACCATAAAGGTCGGAGTCCGACTTGGCTAGGTGCCACAATAATTTTGACTGAGCACCCCCCCCCCAGGGGGGACATCTGGAGGATCGTACCTCCCCCACACACTTACCTTATAGAAGAACTTTCTGGTTTGCGGATTTAACGTGCCCATATCCGGCCTAGACACGAAGGTATGTTAACGGAGCTTGTCGGGATTCGATCTTAGCACCCTCAGTATCGAAAGCCGACGCGCTACCGACAGACTACCTTGGCCCTCATAACAGTATAAATCAAGGAAGTGTTGTGTTGCCTTTAAGATCCCACTGACAGTGTTAATATCAGGCGAAATAACAATAGTGGCCGTGAGCTGACCTTGACATGAGGTAAAAAATGTATGCATATTTATCTAAACTGCTTAATGAAAGTACAGTGACGTATTGAATTTGAATTCCAAGATTTAGCTATAAATAAAATTTCAGAATTCCCGTTTTACATTGGTGGTAGCCAAGGGAATGCAGTAATTGTTAATAATACCTTTTATTTTTATTCGCTTACTGGGGTTTATCTTTTAAATAATTTTAACATTCCGATGTGTCTTATTAAAAGAAAAAAACTATCAGGCGCAGAACACCACAAGTGAAAATCGAAAAAACGGACGCGATATTCCTTTTGCATAAGTATATAAAAACTGAAACAGCCAATGTAATACAAAAGAATATAAGCGAAAGGACTGAAACCAAAAATTCTGAGCTCATGGCGAGTACTTCTAATTACGATTCCAGTAATGTCTATTTTAGTAATAATGAGTTCGACAGTGAAACTGCTGTAACATTTTCCTCATCAGATAATTCAACCGTTAAAGGGTTAATTGTATCTCCCTTTCAGTAAAAAATAAAGTTTATGATCCTTTTTCATTGACTTATTAATTTTCATTAGCTAATGCTAAAATTTAAAATTTATGATCAGACATGTAGAAGCCTAGCTTAACATCATGACATTTAAGGCGTCAAATTTTTTTTTCTATGGAAGGGGGGGGGGCTAAATTCTTAGCACCGTCCCTGATTGGAAAAAATTATCCTAGAATCATCTCCAAGTAGTATTAAGACCATATTCTTATTCAGAAGAACAACAGCAACAATATAGAGTGGCCAGGAGCCATCGATACTGAGTGACTTGACACGAATGAATTGAAGTCAAAATACTGAGTGTAAGGTGTGAAAGCTACTGGGATAATGGGACAGATTTCCCCGTTGCGATAGTTCGCGAAAGCATTCTCAGAGTTACAGCCAAGTTTCTGATTCATTTTGAATGGGCTAGTACGATTAAAAATATCCCCCGCGATCTGCGTGCCGTATTATTCAAAACGATAGACAAGAACTTGTTTGTGATATCAGAAATTTGTTTCAAAACGGAAATCATGCAATATTTCCAATCTGGGGCCGAGTGCTGTAGCACTGGAGGCAGGGAAGAGAGATCACCCCCTTCGGTACAAAGCATCTAAAATTCGAAAATTTTATTATTCAGGTAATTGCAGGTACATTGGTAATGATGACAATTAACTGTTTTAGGATAACAGCAGAGTGAAAGTTTGGCGACTTTGCGATTCCCAAAAGTATCTGAATGTCGCAGAGTACCCCAGAGAAGTAAAAACATACAATATCGACACCACCGCCTTAAATCCCCAAAATAAACGAGAAAGAATTCGCCCCCAAAGTCCTCCACGGAAGACGTCCACCTCACAGGACTGGACAACCCCAAACTCCCCAGTTTACGGGCGACACCATTACGACCCTTACGAAGGATCGCCTCCCCGTTTGCGATTCTGCATTTCGCGCTCAGCGCACCCCTTAGCCCCGGCATGGGTAGGCTTGGGCAACCGTCCTCCCATCGATCCTCGACCCCTTTTGGCGGTCGCCAGCGCTCGTCGGCGTGGCGCGATTCTCACCTGGAACGCAGCCAAAGGGCCGTCCCTACGTGAATGAAGTCGGGAAGGAAAAGGTTACGCCTCCGGAGATGCGGACGGGCGCTCCTCCAGTCAATCCAGCGGATTTCTCTCACCAGCCGAGGATTAACCGTGGAATGTGTGTGTACTGAAGGCCAGGAGGATACGACGAAAACAGAGCGGATAAAATAGGCGCGCGTACCCATGTGCCGAGCTTAGTCGGTTACTGGTAGAGCAGTCCATCCCGTTCGACACTCGATCAAAATGTTTGCACGCTGGAAGATGCAGGCAAGGTAGGTTTCTTTTGCTCCGATGTTGACCGCCTTCAGTGACCGCGCTGTGTCCGTAGCGAGGGACCGCGGGGCGTCCGGAGAGGAGAAAAACTCCCACGCCGGGCTCGCGTAGAGTTGCGAAGTTCACAACAGACCGTGGGGGGAGGTCGGATGCGAACATCCCCCTTATCGATAAAGAATACGTATTTAACCACTATAAACAAGGGCACTCAATACATGTATAAACAAACAAACACATCAGTATCCATTCTTTGAATTAATAATAATTATTATAATAAACATAACGGACAAACTTTATATGCTATGCGCCATGCGATATAACCACACATTTGATGTACCATTCAGCATACACATACCTCAAAATGTATCTGACTGCGTACGGAAATTTCGCATAAAAAATATCGAAATTTTGCAAAAAAAAAAATTTCAATATATAAAATTTCGCATTTATTCACAAATATATATATATATATATAAAAATTAAAAAAATTCGCATTTATTGAAAAAAATCCCAATTTTACTTACTTGGTTAGGTAGGTATCAAAATTCTTAGTTAAAAGCTAATATTATTGTAGTCTCTACATTCTCTTCCTTAAGTCTTTAAGAAATAAGCAAATTTCGAGAGTGATATCTCTCAGTTAAAGACCGTGGATGGTCTTAGATAAGCAATTATGTTAATAAATTATTACTACTATTACCTAATTTCGCTTAAAAAGCCGTTTATCACAGAGTTTTTGCCGAAAAGTAGTAAAAAAATAGTTTTCGCATTTATTCGCTTATATCGGAAAATTTCGCATTTATTCGCATCTATTTCGTAAATACGAAAATTACGTATCCCTAACTATAATGTTTGTATATGTGTGGTGTCTTACGTACGTATGTGTGCACAGATGTAAATATATTTGGGTTTATACGCAAATACACACACACATACACAGATATAAAGATGTACATGTGCCAAGAATTAAGATAATTATTGTCTTATCTTTACACTTGAAAACTAGGGTGCTAAAATCCGCTAACTCCACCTGACAGGATAGGCTAATCCGTTACCCCAACGAGATTCGCCGATGAATATCGCAGTACATACACACATTGCTGTAGATGTACATTTATAAATGTTAATGCTTATAAAAGCACTCATATTATAATCAAGAGGGGAATTTATAGCAAAAAAGTGCGGTGCTATTGCTAGAAGAATAAATGTTTTTTTATTTTCTTCCAAGCAACAATAATTATTCGCCTGAGCTATTACCGTTGTCCAGTTATAATTAGAAAATGTTTCAAGATATGACATTTTTAAAGCATTGGAGCATTATAATCCTATTCACGGAGTAAAGTAAACGAAAGGAGTAAACCATGTATTTAATTCTGCCTGCAGTATTTAGGGAATTCATTATTCAGTATTCAGGAAATATAATGAAACGTTTCAGCAAAACAAACTAATTAATCAGAATTGAAGCAGAGTAAACCGATATAGCAAGAATTAGAAATACTAATTAGAAATACTATCTTCATCGCATCTTTATCGCTTCTTGAAGTACTGGACTCTGAAAACATAGCAATACATTTGTAAATTTATTTTTTCTAACGAGACAACTATTTTTATGGTACCATTCCGAGAAGAATAAATGTTTAATTGATGTCCCTAATAAAATATAATTATTTCGCTTGTTCATTAAACCGTAGATAAATAATTTGAAAATTATGTTTGCATAAACTTCGGGATGGGTAGTCGTTTGAAAATAATCTGGAAAATTCAAATATTTTTAAACAGTTTTTGTTGTATGCGAACTGATTGAAGGATACTTGCGTAACCAAGAAATGAACTCATATATGCCCTCCACATAAATGTATTCCGATTAGGCGCTTTTATGGTTGAAGTAACAGGAGAAAACAATATTCAGGTACCAAAGGCAGTTCTATATTTGTACTTGTTCAATAAAAGTTTAATTATGCCCTTTCAACCTAGAGTTACTGTCACAGAGATGACAATATACATAGATGTTATATCCAATTATATTGTTCTACAAAAATAAATTCTTTAAAAGCAACTTTTTTCAATAAAATCGCTAAATTCTTTAAATTAAACTTTTCTGATATTTTCTAAAGATTTACACTTTTTTTTTTACCTCCATTTAATATTTTGGCGGACATTCTACTCCAATTTAAGTTGCTCTAATAAAAGGCGGTACTTGGTTAATGGGTGGGACGCAACAATTCTGAAACCACGAGAAACGAAAACTAGACAACTAGTTTTTGTTCAAAAGGTACGTACGTAATGACAGTCTCTCAGGAGCGGTATTCGAACTTAAGCCTCTGGACCTTGAGGGTACCGTACTGATTACTTGACTTTACTAGTCATGTGAAGAATTCCAAAAATGTTGTTGTTGTTTATGCCCCCTGGCAGGAAGTAAAATTCCCATGATGTGAAATTCCATTCCTCACATTTTCCTCCAATTTTCTTTCGCGTCCAACGCGCTAGATGTTGGATTTCCGAACAATTTGGCTCAGAGTGTTGGATGTGTTTTTACTGAACACATTTTTCCGACGATGTTGTTATGTGTCATGAATATTTCTTGAACGATTCTAATAGTCCATTGATGTACTTTCCAATGAACGAGATTCGAACCCTCGCCTCTTATCTCCGAAGGGAACATACTCAGAACTAAACCCTCCCGGCGATGAAAGGAAGTGTCCTATTCAGAATTCCATCTCGTACAGATATACACTCTTAAACAAAGGGTCAGCCAATCTTTCCAAGATTAAAATCATTAATAACACAATTCTATATTTTTATGCAATTTCTCTCAAAATTTCCTTTGCAGGCATTTTTTTCCTAAGTCACTTTTTAACAGAAAATTTAGTTAAGATTGTACAGTCCTCTTTTAAACTATGTTAAATTGTTAAATGATAATAAATTTACTCCTCAAAGTAAACAAAAAACGAATAGATAACAAAATTTTTCATGTGTTGCGTGAGACGTTATCCTCTGTCCATGACAGTTTATAGTGGATAAAAGAAGATTGGGTGTAAAGAAGAAAAAATAACAAGCTCTGATTTATTGCGGCTCCTGAATTTGCGCAGAGATAAGCTTACTGCATTCTTCTTGATAATGCCAGCTAAAACCTAGGAGTTTTTACAGTGAAAATAAATCATTAGCTATATTTGAGACTGGGATTTGTTTAAATTCTTAAAGAAACAGAGGAAGATTTCATCTTTTTCTATCAGCTAAAGTGGTCTCTTAATTTTCTTTTAACATCTTATCAAATGCATGTAAAATTAAGCGAGGTCAATGTTCATTATAAATGAATCATACACATTAAAAAAACAAACTCTTATGAGTAATTTACGAGTAACCCCAATAAAAAGGACGCAGTGTCATCTCTTTTCAGTAAAGTTATGAAACTTAAAAGTAGAATAATCAACCAGTCAGTGCTTACTATTTATTACTTTACTATTAAATCCTAGAATTCTTCTTTTAACGGACAAAAAATGTCAGAAAAAAATGTCTGAAGACAATATTATACTTTTATTTACTTTTTCAATAGTAATTTCTGTGATTGAGTATGAAAAAAAAATGTCACTTCAAATCTCTAAAGACGACTGAATTCAACGAGACATCAAATTTCTGAATGGATACCTATTGCGACTAAAACAGTAGAATATTTTTTTTAATTAAAAATCTGGTCATGTAATGCTAGACATACACACATATACATATTTGGTACTGGTGACACAGTAATATGGATATGAAATAACTTCACCTCCATTTTCCTGCAAATCCATCCTTTTCCTCCCTTTTCATGCAAAACCTACTTGGTAAAAGCTATTCATTATCTTTTAGTAATCCCCTGATTTGCAATTTTTTAAGAGTTTTATGAAAGTTTTAAATCAAAATGTATTTTCATGGTGATTGTTAATGTTTCAGAGTAAAATAATTTAAAAAATTCATTCTCAAAGTATGTATAAGCATGAAAAATGTCCATGTGGTGTAACTCAGTACGTTCAAGAAAGCGAAAAAATATTTATAATGTTATCTAAACATTCTCACACACAATAAAGATAACTTATAGGAAAGTAATCCATTAATAATTTAAACAGAGGTTAATTAACTTTTTTTCCTGCTGCAAAAGTAACACTATAAAAAGACAGAATAAAGAATAAACTAGCGCAATCGTTTATGAGATATATTCATATTAAAAGTACATCTCTTCTTTAAAGTGAAAATGGTACAGCTGAGGGATATTGATTAATACATTAGGCAAATTCAAAACAAATATTGCAGTTGAAAAAATCTTTATGCTAAAAGTAATTTATTTCGTATTTTAATACTAGCATTTATTATTTCATATTCAAGAAAACTTTGTTACGAAATAAAACTTTTTTAAAGAGCAATTATGTGAAGTTTAAGCGCTTTTTCTGATAGCTTTTCCAGGTGTAAGGTAAGTGCTTATTAATTCCTCCAATATGCCCGTATTTTCGAATTTTTCTACTTGTCTCTGGCTTTTCTTTCTGTCCTACGTTTTTAAAAACTTCATGAGTGATCTTTAGAACGTTGGAGGTATGAAATTTTAAAACCGTGTATTGTTTTTATACTCTTTATTATCTAACGTTCATCCACTTCACTGAAAATTTGTTTGTTTTTTCATCTTTTCCTCAATTCTACCATTTTTTTTAACGTGTAATGATGTCGAATAGTAATGCGCACCGTTGATGGATAGCTATTAACACTTTCACTTGCATTCCGGACAGTTTTACGAGATTAAAAGGGGGATATAATTAATTTATGGCTATTCATACTACTACGTAAACTCAAAAGCATATGAAGTGTTAAACATTTACTCGCTTAAATATCCATTATAAACGTGTTAGCCCAATGCAACTCGGTTTATGAGTTTGCTATAGATCTACAACCACAGACAACGAAGCTGTCTAAATTTAAATATATCTAATACAAGAAAACGTGTATGCAGTGTGACTGTACGATTTTAATTCTGAGATAGTTCTTTGGAATAACCTGATTTTGTACTTAAATTTAAAATTAAAACTCTTTTGAAATTTAAAAAGAAAACGCTTTTTTCGCAGTTTTCATACAGAAACTTTATTCAGGCACATTTAATTTTTAAAGGATATTCAATATAAATGAAAACTATTATCGTAACTCAGCCTAGCTTTTTGTGCAAAACTGTATTGTATGAAAGCAACGAAAAAATGGTAGAGATTACGTGTGAGGGCTTCAGCAGCTTTGAATAACTCAAGTACATATACTATTTTATGTAATAATTTACATATACATATTATGCAATAATTTTTATAATTCATTAATCTCTTAATACGTATTTAATTGTGCGACAGAGTTATTCATGGCATCAGCAATGTCTCTAGCTAAACGATTTTCTCATTACCTCTTTCTAAGGAAATTTAGTAAAATGGTCTAAGGTTCACTTTCAATCAGTAGTTTTTTGAACGTTCCCATAAAGCAACGTACAAAAAACTACTTCCCTTTACTCCTCGTTTAATGATCATACACCAGAATGCAGTAATATCGAAACACTAACTGCAGATATTTTTTTGTGTGCAAATAGCTATTTTTTTCTTTCCTCCTCTCCTTTCTCTACTTTTTCAATGCTTCGTGACTTTTTCCAAAAGTAAAAACATATAGAATTTTTCTATTTAAATCGTGCTCCGAAATGTTTTTTTTCTATAAATACTGATGTTTTTTTGTTATTACAGACAGAGAACATTTTAAAGCTGTGGATCTCTGAGAGCTATTATTTCGTTTCCTGTCAAAATTATACCGTCTATCTCAATCGCTTAGAAATAACATCTCATTTATTTTAGAAATTATTCCCGTGGCTCTCTCTTATATCATTGATTACGTTTCCTGTTTAAAATAGTCTATCTCGTTTCCATTCTAAAAAAAGGTGTTCTGCGCCTTAAATGTTTCACTTTCTTTTGCACAAAATGTAGGAAAACAATTTTTAACTTTTGTTCTTTAATATACTTAATCATAAGAAAACAAATTTTGGAGAACTATGATTTACTCTTTCAAGTAGCAATTCGATATTTAAGCTTTATAGAATAAAAGGTGTTATTTGTATACCAGACTTTATAGACAGGTGTGATTTATTGTACTTTATAGATTTCTATAGACGTGCAGGCATGCTTTATTAAAATCTTCTTCTAGTGGTGGAATTTAAAGTAATGAGGTATAAAAAGGTTACAGGTAACGATTTAAAATTTGATGAAATGAAAACTAAAATATTTATCTTCAGAAATGAGACCTTAGTTATTAAAAAAGCTTAACATAAAAGCTAAGCATAATTTTCATCTATTATATAAAAAAGACGATTTATGGTCCTATTAATTAGAAATATCAATTTTATAAATAATTATTCCGTGGTCGTTTTTTCTATTAATTATTATATCGGTTTTATACTATGGATCTTGGTGTATTGAAGAAATCATGTTATAACACAAATGAATTTATAAAAGCATGTACCGTCTGTTTCATATTTTCGTGAAAAAAAAAATCCATCTTCAATACAGTTTAGAATTTTAATTGTTTTTTTTTTGGGGGGGGGGGGGAATTGGCTATATTTTCTCAGAATTTCACTTAACGATTTCAAAAATCTAGAACGCCACGATGTGTTTTGAAATCACTGCAAAAGAAGCTATAAATATGTTGTGCTTATGTCGTACTAACAGCAGCGTACAACTACTGCTATCTTCTGTAACTAACAGCAGTAGCTTTTGAACTCGCATTCTTCATACTGAAGATTCAGTCAGATAAGACAGCAGGTTGATGAGGTTTTGCGTGAATCAGAATCTTAAAAGAAAACCTGGATTACGGATTTAGAAAAGAGATAATATTTATAGAGTTAAAAACTTCTAAATGTAAATTTACAAATGAGCCCTTTAAAGATATTTTAATTTAAATAATTTGTCTTCGTATGTCTCTGAGAAATAATGATTCGGAATTAAGAGAGAATGTCTGTACTATTTTCTTCCCTATGAGAACTGGCTTCCTCTTCTCGTGACATGCAGAAAAAATAAACCCCCAAACTTATCAAATCTGGAGCACAAAATGATAATCGCCTCGTTAAAACGTGGAGATATTTATTTTTCTAATAAGGGAACAAACAAATAAGATAATTCATTTAGCGTGTACCAATAAAATGACGATAAACATATACATCGGTGAGAAGTGAGCGACCTTTTTGCTTTTTATTGTTTCCCTTGTTTTATTTCCGATTTGTTTTACCATATCGTGTTTTCCTTTGGCAACATTTTTAGGGACACGAAACGGCGTACAAATTGATACAGTATAAAGGAGGATAGGGGAAAGTTCAACAAAGCGTAGGTATGAATCGTTTTAAGTTGCTGCATTTAATTTTAAACTAGAATAGTGTAGGTATAGAACTGGTATAGAATAGTGTGGGTCGTTAAGATTAGGCAAGGCGTGATTTAAGCTTAGGCAAGGGAAGAATACGATTGCATATACGAGAATTAATAGGTAACATGGACTATTATTGTGGTTAAACTATTTATTCGGATTCTCAATGATGACTACACAAAATCCAACGTATAATTAGTGGAGAAACTTAGCTGGAAGATTATCAGGGTGTTTACTATTTACCTATGTCTTTAGAATTTTGAATAAACCGTTGATAATGTAAACTTTTTAAAATTAAATAATAAAAAATGGAATTAATTTGTTATGAAAAACATGTGGTCCTATTTTCAGAAAAAAGGTTTTCATTATTAAAATAGTTTATTAATTACTGTTTAAGATTGATACCAGAAAATACGATTGTCCGCTAAAATATTTCTTTTACATAAGGATTCTGAAATTTTCAAAATTTCGTAACCTTGTTAAAAAGAACAAAAAAACCATGCTATTAACTGTATAAAGGGAACGCATTTTTTTAATGATTTTTACATTTGTTGCGAGGAAAATGGTTAAAAATATAAATTCATCTCAGCACTGTAATTTAAATGGTACAGAGCCTCCACTTGAATTGCCCGAGTTCCAGGAACCCCATTCTCGAAAAAAAAAATCATTATAATGTATGTTTTCTAGCACATTTCTATGCATATATTCACACAAACACGCTGACAATACATGAATATTGCCCACCCGAAGTTATCGTTTGGTAAATTACTTCCAATTGCTGAATTTCACTTGAGAGTCTTCCTCTTCTAGTTTATTCGTATCGAGCGTGACTAGGGGGGAAATACCCTTTTGAATGTGTACATTGTACACATCAATTCAGTGCTAACTCAAAACTAATTTCATCCTCAAAATGATGCACAACAAGAAATTTCATTGAAAAGAACTCCCAACGAAAGATAAATTCCTAGCATCACTTTTTATTGCATTCGAATAAATATTGACTTCATCAAAAGTGGATCATGAGGACGGAAAGGCATATAAAAGGTTTTACCGAATAAGATATTCTTCAAATGATACAAATATTTGCTTCAATAAGCTACGCAGCTCAAAAATTGTTTATTGACAAACAGACAGAGTTTTTTTTCTTTTAACCGTAGAAAAGACGATCGAAGAAATTGGAAATTATTTAAAGATTAAAGAAATGCAATAAGTATTCTCTCCTTGTGAGATAAGATAACTGTTACACATAGGATATACAGATGTGCGCAAACTGTGAGTCGCGACCCACAGAAGGGGTGAAAAAAATTGGAGGAGTCGCGGATAGTCTGGAGAAAATTTATATCATACTGAATTATTTAATGAGAAAACATGCTTTAAACTTTCTATAATTACATATTTTTAATATTTCATTTATATATTTTTATATGTTAAAAATATATGATATTGTTAAATAAGGTGGGAAACAAGTCTTACAAGACTACATTGTTTCCATTCGCTTTCATTTGTATTTGCGAGACTGGGTTTACAAGATTAGTAGCCATGAAAACCAAACATCGATTATACGAAACAATGATGATGAATGTAGCATTCTTATGTATTTCACCAAATATTGAACAAAATCTATCTGAGTTCAAGGTTCCCCTTTCTAATTTTTTTCTATTTAAATTTTATATCGATAAAATAAAGTTTATAATTTTCAGTGTTTTAATATCAATCTTATAATTGTAAAATCATACATTTTTGTAATTTTAATTTTTGTTAATAATTTACCTAAATGAAATACAAATATATATTCATGTTTAAATATGAAATTTTAGTTACATGAGATTTCGCAGTAAAACGTGTAGATGATAAGAAACACATTTTTGTTTGGTTGTTATTATGCAAGTAAATACAGTGGCTCCCAAAAGTGTTCGTACACTTGCGGTTTTCAATGAAATAGGGGTCTATCCATTAATTAAAATGAATATTTCAGAATGGGTATTTAATAATAAGATATACAATCTATTCTTAACAAAACTACATGAAATATTTTAAAAACATAGTAAAACTTTATTTTTAAGAAACCAATAACCAAAAAGTAACAAAAACTTTATCTCACAAAAGTCATCGTACACTTGTAAAAAATCTCTACATATTTAATTTTTCATTAAATTAATATTTAGTAGGATATCCTTTAGCATCCACAACAGCTTTTAAACGTCTGGGAATAGATTGCACTAGTTCTTATGTAATTTCTGCATCAATGTTCATCCATTCTTCCATCGTAATTGTATTTAGTTCGCTTTTCGTGTGAATGTCGTGTTTTCGTACTCGAACCTCCAGTTCTCTCCAAATATGTTCTATTGGGTTTATATCTGGAGATTGAGGTGGTGTTTTCAAAACTTGTGGACAATTATAGAGACACCAAAGGCGAACGTTGAGAGCCGTGTACTTAGCATCGTTATCTTCATAAAAAAAACAACGTTGTTTCCAATACCCAAATTTTGGGCTGATAATTTTAAATTGTCCCTAAAAATATTTATATAAACACCATGATTCATTATACCATCAATAAATACCAAATTACCTAGTCCTGATGCTGATATGCACCCCCACACAAGGACACATCCATCGCAATGCTTAACTGTTCCTACTAAGTTCTTGGGATTAAGTTCCTCATTTTTTCTTCTCCATACAATTATACGCCCATCGGAACCAAAAATGTTAAACTTGATTTCTTCGGCAAATAAGACATTATTCCAATACGTTGAAGCTTATTTGTCATTGATAGTGCGAAGGAAAGCCTAAGCTTTCTGTTTTTCTCACTCACAAAAAATTTTCTACGGGCAGAACGCCCATGTAATCCAGCTGCTCTGAGAACTCGTCGAACAGTTTCAAGTGAAATTGGAGTAGAAAATTTTTCATTCAATTCTGCAGAAACTTTTAGAGCCCTCAAACGTGGATTTTTCCCAAATTTTCTAATTATAAATCTGTGATCACGTTTTGTTAACTTTTTCGGATGACCTTTTCTTCCCTTGTTTTCGATCCGATTTTCTTCTTTACAGCGTTTTATCACATACTGCACAGAAGAATGGGTTAAATTAAGTAATTTAGCAATATTCCGAACTGATTTACCACTACTATGATGAAAAATAATCAATTTTCGAATGCTGTTGGTTGTTTTTTTACGACTACGAGCCGTTTTTAAATAATAAATAGAATATTACGGAGAAGGCAATCAAAAATTAAAGCGAAAATATTTCAGTGAACGATGACTTTTGTGATATAAAGTTTTTGTTACTTTTTAATTACTGGTTTCTTAAAAATAAAGTTTTACTATGTTTTCAAAATATTTCATGTAGTTTTGTTAAGAATAGACTCAAAATAGAAAAGAATAGATAAAAGAATAGATGTCAAAATTTAAATCAAAATTTGCTATTGCCAATAAATTTTCATCGGAGTCGAAATTTAAAACAAAATTTTCCATTAGCAATCAATTTTCACTGGGGTCGAAATTTAAAACAAAATTTGCCAGTACCAATAAATTTTACCTGGGGTCAAAATTTAAAATGAAATTTGCCATTACCAATAAATTTTCACTGGGTGGCGTGATTTTTTTATTTAAAGAAAATGGTTCGCGGACGAAAAAATTTTGCGCACCACTGGGCTATTACATAAACGCTTACATATGTGAATATGCGTACGTATATATGAAGTTGAGTCCCTTCTTAATAAGATCCTACTGCCCCACTGAAAAATGTCACTATAAAGAAAATTCATTAAACTGAAATTAACATAAAACAGAAAAATTTTGTAAAAACGTAAGCAAATAAAATGAAAAATTTTGAAATAAATTGAAACTAAAATGTGATCAGCATGATCTAATCTCGGCATTTCGAATAAGCGAAAACAAATTTATAAGAAAGAAATCAAAACTGGTAAAACAACAAACAATACGTACAAAGCTTTATGTAATAAAACATCAAGTACGTGTATCCTAAAACTTCACGAAAAGCAAAAAAAAAAAAAAAAAAAGAGGAATGGTTTACAACAGTGCTCCGCAACCGCCGTGCCGTGGCACACTAGTGTGCCGCAAGATGATCTTGACTGTGCCGAGGGGATTTTATCGATTATAATAATAAAAAAATTAACCACCGCATCAGTTAGAAATTTTTCTAAGCAAAATATTCCTCTAACTTTTTGGTAATATTCCTCTGGGTCGAAATTATACACAAAACAAAAACATGTTGTTACCATGCATTGTATATATGCTCGAGCGTCATATTTCTGGATTTTAGTTAAGAAAGAAGAATATCCACAAATTTATGACAAGGCCATTGCAGTTTTGCTCCCTTTTTCTACAACATACTTATGCGAACAAAGTTTTTCGGCACTGGTTCTCATTAAAATTGACAAACGATCATGTTTAAAGGGTCCTGACCATGAACTTCGAGTAGCTCTTCTAATATAGAGCCAAATATTAAACGTACATATGTTCATCAAAATAAGCTCAAATATATCGTTAAAAAATAAGTTATGTTTAAATTAACTTTGATTTATTAGGCTTAAGTTAAGATCAAAAAACAAATTTTAATATAAAAATTTAAAGAGAATTTTTTTTTACTTTGTAAACTATAACTTTATATTTTTGTTCTTGTGTAGGTGCACAATTCAAAATGATCTATATAAAACTTAAATGCTTATAATTATCTTGATACATAGAGCTATTTTATTGCGTTTTTTTTATCTAATAAAAACATATACGTATTTATTGCAATTTTTGTGTATGCAAGTTTTTTCTTGTGGTGTGCCGCGGACTTATCGAAAAAACGTTGTTGTGCCGTGGAAGATAAAAGGTTGCGGAGCTCTGGTTTACAACAACAACAAAAAAGAAACTAAACTACATAAAGTAAACTTAGATTTGCAATTGCAAAAACGATTTTCGAATTTTAAAAGATAAAAAATTTCTCGATTTTTTATTTAAGAAGCTGAACATTAAATAAAAAAAATCGCGAAAGTCTTAGGTAAATCAAAGATATTGACCTTGTGAGAATGCACAGAGCCAAACAGCATATACGTTTTATTGCCCTTTAAAATAAATCATTTCCTTGTATTTTATATTTTATATATATATATATATATATATATATATATATATATATATATATATATATATATATATACCGACAATATTACCTCGGATCACGTATTGTGCCATCACTGAAAAATTTTCAGAGCTTAATAATGAGGTAGATCATTGTAGCTTGCGGAATGTTGGAAACTTAGACAGTTAAAAATCTTACTTCATTGAAATTGATATTTGTAAAATTTCGGGTTGCTAGCGGAAATGTGTAGCAGCCAATGGGAAACGCTGTTGGAAAAAAGTTTTGTATTATTTTGCATTAATTATATAGGTACTCTTAGATGAAGTTCTGTTCATATTTGAATGCTCCTCTGATTTGTGATGCACATATATCAATGCCTGTATACCTGTGGGCATGTATTAGTGTGAATACATTTCTATATGAATATCACAACATTACGACACTCAGTAGATCAAATCAGTAGGTAGCTCAAATATGTAAGTGGAAAGTAAAAATAACAGCATTCAAGGTTTAGATTTAATGTTAATTCTTTTCTCAATGTTTTTCATACATGTTTAGAAAAAAGTCGCTCAGTAAACACAATTTTTCTATACATGGCAATTAGAAATATAGTCATTAGAAAAAAACAGTGATAAAATGGGGGATAGATCAGAGATTGAACTGGCTGAGAAACAATGTAAAAACTTTATACCAACAGAAAATTTTAATTATAATACGACGCGAATCGCATTAATATATTTTAATACCAGCTAAAACTCTTAGCTGCCACAAAATATTTAAGCGTGTACGTTAGAAAAGTCAAGTCATGGCTTTATGGTGTAGTGATCAACACATTTGTCTGTAAAGAAGGAAAGCGAGGTTTGATGCTCACGTAAGATTATTTTTAATCCAAAACAGAAAATGTAAGTACAATGTTGGGCAGTGTATGTACAGATCGGAAGTTAAATTTATATCATGGTAATTGTGAAGGCTTCGTATTTATTTTCTTGATTTGGACATTGATAGGAATAAGAACATTTTCAACGAGTCCGACGTATAGAATGGCTGTCCGAAATGGCAAAGAGTGAATTTTTGGCAGGGTCATAGTTCTTTAAAAAACAGAAAATATAATTGTATGCGGTTAGCTGTGGTTATTCGGTGACATCCAACGAAGAACGAAGGGATTTCGAAGGTAGTTGACCCAACCTGGTCTGTTTAGTCAGGGCTGAATGCGAAGATAATCTACGACATGGAAAGTTTGTTCTGTGGGAAATAATTGTAAGCCCAGCCATAGGTCACTGCTGTAGGAAAGAAAAGAAGGATTTCGGTGTCAGAGATAACTCATTTATTTTTTTTTACCGAGATTATATCCTACTATAGATGACTACTGAGATCCTACTGAGATTATATCATACTATATTTCATAATAGAATGATTAAGAAGTACATTTTCCCTTAATCATAATTATTCAAAAAATATTTTAACTTGATTTGTAATGGATATTGTTATGCTTATCATAAAAACTGAGTGGATATAAGAAAACACATAAAAATCATAATTTAGCTCTTTTGATCAAAATTATTGACAATGCACCTTTTGAAGATGTACATATAATACAAGAAATCGACGTTATTAGATGGATTCATATAGATATTGATGAAATCAACGACATGATTAATTGGGTATAATAAAAAAATATTTGTTAACTTCAACTCGAGGTAATACGGTATTATGTGAAAAATTCAGATGCAAAACTAGGTAACTTTGTGCCATATTAAAATCAATCAATTAATCAAATAAATAAATACATCACAAACAAACCCTGAATATGTATTCATTGTTTGCTTTAGAATGTTGATGTTGTTTTTAAGACTCTTAATATAGTCAATATAAATAAATAAATATACCCAATGTATTTTATCTAAAACTTACAGACATAACAATCTACAAACATTCGTCTCGCCTGAGAATTGAGTAAACCAATAATCGATCGAAGAGACAAACCCTTGTTTTACGTGTTTATTAGTGCGTATAAACACTCGAAAGCATTGTTCGTAAATTCATCCAATAAGATAATTTTAAAACTAGGATACCTATTCTTTTTTTTAAATCACACATTTTCATTCTAAGCTTCCCAAATTCATTCAAAAAGGTATCTCTATGATTTGTATACCTAACCCATTTGATAGTAATATGACAAAAATTAATGTAAACAGTAAAAAGAAATTAAGTACTTTTCCTGTCGGTACAGTCACATTACAACTAAATCAATAAATTTTCGAAAAAAAGGTTATTTTTTCTTTGAATTTTGATCGTATGCCTGGTCAGCTAGTGACTACTTTTCCATGTGCATAGAAACTGAAACTAGGGGCTTGTGCCAAAATTGTCATACCTTTCTTTATAATAGCAATAAATTATTTCTAAGTTGGTGATGAAAAAAAATCAATAGATATTTTTAAAAGTAAAAAATTATCGTTTTGTGGCCGTGCCAAAAATGCCTCCAGCACAGTCGAAATTTACATCGCTGTAGTGGTAGATGTCACGATATCAGTCGATGACTTGGTAAACGTAGAAGATACAAAATTTCCTTCAACCACTGGATTCAATATTTTTCTACCACTTTCACTAAGTATACGGTATAGCGATGTCATCCTTTCTACTTTAGTGAAGGGGCCAGAGGTAGCCTTGCGGTAACGAGTCTGCTTTCGGTGCTGAGCGTGCTCGGATCGAATCCCGACAAATGCCATTAAATATATCCGTGTCTAGGCCGGTTATGGTCACGTTAAATCCGTAGGCTGGAAAGTTCCTCTATGAGGTCAGAGAGAGTGGGAGATGGTACGATCCCCGCAGATGTCACTCCTGGGGATGCTGGGTCAAAATCGAGGTGGCACCTGCCTAAATCGGACCCTGACCCTTGTAGTGCCATCATAAATCGGAGCCCCTTCAGCCCGCTAGCCTATATGGACCTGGTCTGGAATACATCCGGCCAGGGGTCATTAGGAACAACAACAACTGTGGTGAAGACATAAACGGTCTTTTTTTTTGCCATCGACACCCCGTTAGACCTCCAAGTAGACATTATAGAGAGGTTGCACAGACGCGAGCATCTTCGAAGGATGTGTTGAAACCGTTACATTAGTTTCATAAGGAGGTCACGACGAGGTATCGTGCCATGTAAACCTCCATTACATGTAACAAGGCATTTTCAGTATGTCTGTATCCTTAAGAAAGTAAAACGAACTGATATTTTTTTTGTGAATGAAGTGCGACTGTTGCACATGCAGAGGGTATCGTTTGATTAAAAAGTAATATTTCTGTACTCAGTATCCCGAAGATTACTTCAATGCTCTAAAAATGGTCTATCTAACTATTTTTCTATTCGCAAAGTATATATAGTTTCGCTTTATCTATAATTTATTTATATATATATATATATATATATATATATATATATATATATATATACAGGGTGTGGCAGAAAGAACGTTACGAGGGTATAAATAAATAATAATAACAATAATAATAAAACAATTAATGATAAATAAATAAATAATTATTTTTATTTTCCTCAGGTATAAAAGATTTCTTTCTCTACCTTGCTTTGTATTTTTGTTATCGACGTTCCAAATCAGATCGTTCTGTCTGCCGCATCCTGTATAGTATGTATCTACATATATATATATATATATATATATATATGTGTGTGTGTGTGTGTGTGTGTGTGTGTGTGTGTGTGTGTGTGTGTGTGTCTGTGCGCGCGCGTAAAAATACATAATGAAGAAGACAGTCATGAGCTGAATAATATTGGGAGCAATACACATTGAAGAACTCAAAGTAGAACAAGCACTTCTTCGACTTATTATTTACCAAATTATTTATACCATATTCTTTAAAGCTCTTTTTACCAAATTTAACAGCAGGGAAACTGACTTTATCAAAAGACAAGGAAGCAGTCATGGCGGATAGAAGTTACGGATAGCAGAGGGTACAGAGAAACTTAACGCAAAGTGCGCGTGTTTACAGGGTAACACATGGAACGAAAAAAGCCCGCTGCAGAATGACTTTACATGGCGGCAGCTAGGGCTAAGAGAGAGCGATGTCTTCCCTTCAAGTATATATAAAATGAATATTTACCGTGGTGACCACTAGGGGTAAGAAAATTTTAATTGGTTGGGTTGACAGCTAGGTGTTTTGATGCTCACATGACTCAGTGCCCAGATGATTCTGTCAGTTTTAGATAACCAAGACGATGGGGCAAGAGCGAGTCTAAGCATTTCTTTAGTGGATAATTGGCTGTAAACAGGGCTTATTTATTACAACCAAATGTCAATTGGGAGTCTATAGCGTATGGTGATGACGGTTTTGATGTCCATGTATGGTAATCTGTATTGAATATGATCACGGAGTACGGGGTTGAGGAACGTCCAGTGCCTGGGAAAGAATGTCGGCAAGTGGCTTAAGGGCTAATACAGGTTCTAAATTAGGTTGTTCATAGACTGCATTTTAGAAAAAGGGTTGTGCTTTGTTAGAAAAGTGAATTTTGGAATAAGAGTAAAAGGAAATTCAGGAGCAAGCAACTTTTTGTTTAATATAAATCTATATGTAAATCAAATTAAGAAATCGGGGAAAATAATTCATGATAGTAACTCTTTTATTTTTCACAGTCTCCACATAATAATAAAATGACAGGAATTTTTCTGGAAGTGGGACCTGTAAGATAAATGATACTTAGCATTGGAGAATGCTTCACAAGATGGAGGAATGAAAATGACTTCAAAAACAGTAAAATCAAGCTGAACTCTGATTAAAAGGCGAAGTTAAAAATGAAATTCAAAATGATGAACCATAAAACATCTTCTTACAACAGTTTTATCAACATAGGTTATGGAGAATAGCAATTTATAGAGTTGTTTATTAGAATTAGTTTATGAGTATGTGTGTAAGGGGGGGGGGGTGTTTACTGAATTTGAAGTCTTCTCACAATTAAATAAGTCACAATAAAGTCAGACGAAGAACGGATTAATCCATAAAACTTTAGAAAATAGCACATTTATTAGAGACTCCCCACTGGAACGAAGTAAACATGACAGACAACCACGTATTTACATGACAAAGTGACAGAGAGATTTCGGAGAAAGGAACTGTGACATCGCAAATATCGTTCCTATTCGCCTATAAAATTGCAAAGATAAGCGATTCCCGTACTCGTTTGGCCCTAAAGTGCAGTGAATTCATTGGCTGAATTCATTGGCTTATCTCGCCTTGAGTTTTAAAGAAAAAAAAAATCTCCTTAATACGAAAATGTTAATAACACAATTACATTAGTGAGTAGGGTCCACAATTCTATTTAGATTTAAGGTAGTTCAAAAAATAGTGGAGCTGTTACAAATTATTATTTATATATACAGTGGAACATCGATCGATCGTTCCCCAAATTATCGTTTTCCTGTAAGTGTCATTTACTTCATCCAGTCCTAATGATAATATTTCTTTGTTATGTTCCCGCATCAATCTATAGTTTGCCCGCATTTATCGTTTAGTACAATAAACCTCTTGAAAAACGATCGATCGAGGTTCAACTGTATGTATGTATGTATATATATATATATATATATATATATATATATATATGTGTGTGTGTGTGTGTGTGTGTGTGTGATAGTTAAAGCAGATGAATAATCGGACATATCTTTGTAAACTGAAATGAAAGCAGCAGTCAGTGGATACAAAATTAAAACTTCTTCCGATAAATCAGGCGCGTCTTACAGAATATATCCATTAGATAAAATATTAAAGGAAAAAGTTAGGATAAATCTGGAATTCACGATGAGGATGGAATGAAAGCATGATTTGAAAGATGTGCTTATCCGACCAGTGACTTTGTCTGTCGGGCCAACAATTACAACAGACAAAAATAGTTAACCCACATTTGACCCTGGGTTTCTGAATTTTTTTATCTGCATGCTCCACCCCCCCCCCCCCCATATACATTTATCTTGAATGCGTGTCAAAATCAGAATACAACTAATTATGAAAACGCGTGGCAGTCATTACAGACATGTTGACGGAAGAGAATGGCTCTCTGCCAGGCGCGTTGGAACTGCTCGTCATTGTCTTCAGATGTGAACACGTATTTATTGTTATTGACAGAGATTGATCAGGAAAACACATTAGTATATTTTCTTTTAAGGGAAGGGAAATAAAGGATTTTGTAATTGTGTTAGTCTATAAATTAGCTTACGAATCATCTACACAAACAGTAAAACCACATTAATAATATCCAATAAAAATTCCTCTAGAACAATCTTTTCCCAAGTGACGTCAAATTTACTTCTTTTAGGATAAAATTGCTTTCAATTCAACGACAACAGTGAATACATTTATCACAATTAATAGTTTATAAAATAAAGACTAATTTGTGAATATGCAATCTCAAGAAGTCCCAAATATAAGGAACAATACCTGATTTGTTTCAAAATGCTAGAATATGCAGGGCCTGAGGTAGCCTATCGGCAGAGCGTCGGCTTTCGGTACTGAGGTTGCTCGGAATGAATCCCGACCAGCGCCGTTAAATTCCTGCGTGCCTAGGCCGGATATGAGCACGTTAAATCTGTAGACAGGAAAGTCCTTCTATGAGGTCAGTGGATCCGGAATGTACTTCGCCCCCCCCCCACCACACACACACATTTCGCTTCTGGGGGTGTTCGGTCAAAATTGTGACGGCACCTAACCAAGTAGGACTCAGGCCCCTGTGGTGTTGTTATAAACAGGAGCCGCACTACTCAGTCCGAAACCTGCATGGACCTAGTCTGGAACTTCTGAACAGGAGACATTAGGAACAACAGCAGCAAAATAATATGTTAGTGTGCTTAGGATACACTCTTTAAAAATAACTATCTTTGTAACAGTATTTCTTCGAGGTCGCTACAATTTTCTTGTAAGAAATAGGCAGAGAGGTTTTACATGCCGGTGTATAGATGATATTATAAGAGATCTAAAGGCGATGTTGTTTAATTTGTTGTATGTAACGATAGAAATTAAAAACTCTAGTAATGCAAACATACTGGATTTTTTTCCAGACTTGCTTTGAAAATAAATTTCGAAGTAGGTGCCTTAAAACCATAATATACCTTTTTATGGTTTTCCCCTCGCACGTCATCAAGGATAAGGAATTACGTATATCCTGTAGAGCAACTTGTGTCAGAGCGGGGAGTACAGTCAATTCCATTAGTCGAGGATTTGATTATTCCCGAAATTGTTATTAATTATTAACAGGAATTTTCGGAAATTTTTTTTCAACCTGCTGCTGCACTAAAATTAATAAAGCTTATCAACACAATATTATTCTGTATATATACACTTTCATACCGTCACTGATAAGTAAATACTGCACTATATTGCGTACAATTACATCCAACTGCCTAATTCTACCTCTCAGTCTATGTGTATGCGTTACCCTATACACACTTTTGTTATTATAATTTTATTTTTACCAAACCATTGCTACTGAACCATCTGTCGTTTTATTTTTTGTGTAAAATATGGCGAACTGCCAGCACAGTTTACGTGTTTTTTTTTTTTGTTCTTTTTTAAAGAAACAAGCGATTTTTCACTATCGTGAGAACCCTGCGATCTGAATATTTCCCATTTCCGCGAAAGTCTACTTTTTAACATAGGATTACGTTCCTTCATAACAGTCCTCCGGAAAGCAAAATTTCAGATGTCTTGCGTCGCGAGTTATAATGTTGGCAGCGCGCCAAACCCAGTCCGTATTGCTTGGGCAAGCAGTAAACAGTTAAACAGAAAAGTATCAAAAGGCGTCAAAATTTTGACATACATCTATATCTATAAAGGAAGAAGTCCTGACTTATATATATATACATACACGTATCAACGCCCAGCAAAAACTATTGGAGATACAGATATCAAATTTTAGGAGCTTATTACTTTTGTGCTGAAGGCGTCATTTAAGAAGCGATTTTTCAAAATTCGCCCCCCAAGGGGGGGAGCGGGGCAAAACGTGTTTTTTACATATTCCTTTATATCTCAAAGAAGAAAATCGATATCCATAAGATTCTTGCTTTAAAATGTAAGAAACAGGAATACCTAAAAACTAATTTCAAGATTTTTCAAAATTCGTCTCCCAAGGGGGAGAGGGGGGCTAAACGTGTTCTTACGTGTTTTATCTATATATATAAAGGAATCAACACCCAGCAAAAACTATTGGAGATACAGATATCAAATTTTAAGAGCTTATTACTTTTGTGCTGAAGGCGTCATTTAAGAAGCGATTTTTCAAAATTCGCCCCGCAAGGGGGGGAGAGGGGCAAAACGTGTTTATTACATATTCCTTTATATCTCAAAGAAGAAAATTCCTTTATATCTCAAAGAAGAGAAGCGATTTTTCAAAAATCGCCCCCCAAGGGGGGGAGGGGGGCAAAACGTGTTTTTTACATATTCTTTCGTATCTCAAAGAAGGAAATTGATGTCCATAAGATTCTTACTTTAAAATGTAAGGAACACGAATACCTTAAATCCAATTTCAAGATTTTTCAAAATTCGTCTCCCAAGGGGGAGAGGGGGGCTAAACGTGTTCTTACGTGTTTTATCTATATATATAAAGGAATCAACACCCAGCAAAAACTATTGTTGATACAGATATCAAATTTTAAGAGCTTATTACTTTTGTGCTGAAGGCGTCATTTAAGAAGCGATTTTTCAAAAATCGCCCCCCAAGGGGGGTAGGGGGACAAAACGTGTTTTTTACATATTCTTTCGTATCTCAAAGAAGGAAATTGATGTCCATAAGATTCTTACTTTAAAATGTAAGGAACACGAATACCTTAAATCCAATTTCAGGATTTTTTAAAATTTGGCCCCAGGAACGGGGAGGGGGGGGCTTAACGTGTTTTTCACGTATTCCTTCATATCTCAAAGAAAGAAACAGATATCCATAAGATTCTTGCTTTAAAATGTAAGGAACACGAATACATTAAAACCAATTTCAGGATTTTCAAAATTCGGCCCCATTGGGGGGGGGGAGGGGGCAAAACGTATTTTTTACATATTACCTCATATCTCAAAGAAAGAAACAGATATCCATAAGATTCTTGCTTTAAAATGTAAGGTATATGAATACCTAAAAACCAATTTAAGGATTTTTCAAAATTCGGCCCCCAAGGGGGTTAGGGGGGCTAAACGTGTTTTTTACATATTCTGTCATATCTCAAAGAAGAAAACAGATATCCATAAGATTCTTGATTTAAAATGTAAGAAACACGATTAAATGTAACAAACACGATCAATGTCACGATTTTTCGACATTCGCTTTAGATTTTGAAAAAATTGCTAGAAACAATCCAATAATTTATATTTCCTATATATCACCATTTTGAACACCAAATTGGTGGTAGGAGAAAAGAGAGAGATCAACCTTAATTAAATGAAGTGTGGAAAGGTGCGTGTGTGTGTGAATTGTATATATTTCGGTTGTTAGTACGTATATATCTAGAGCTCAGGTTAGCTCCATTCATTTTTATTATCCTGGGCAACGTCAGGTAATTCTTTGTTTATGAAACCGGCGATTTTCACAAGGGTTTACGGGGAAGCCCTCAAACTCCTCGAAGGGCCGGGATCCAGTGGGTTATCAAAATTGAAAGAAACATTTTAATGCTGACATTAGCATGGGGGGGGGGTTATTAAAATATGCTGATGGGATGATAACCAGTGGAGAGGGGTATAGATTGCCATAAAATACAAATATACATATCATACAAGTAAGCTTTATTAAGGGTTCACCCGTGCAACGCCGGGTATATAAAGCTAGTAAATACATATATATATATATATATATATATATATATATATATATACATACATACATACGTACATATATATATATATATAGATAGATAGATAGATAGATACATATATACATAACACATACATACATATATATATATAGATAGATAGATAGATAGATACATATATACATAACACATACATACATATATACATACAAAAGAGGTAAGCAACGATAAGCAATCCTACGTTAATAACCCGCGGTAGTGTCGTTGGAAGAGTCCTACTGAATATATTTTTTTTTATGTTTGCAGTATGCGCGCTTTAATATTCAAAATGAAGTTGTATTAATCAGTTCGACGGATAAATCTATATTAAAATTTGGGGTATTTGCACCGTTATGTGCCCTCACAAATTTTACCTTAGAAAGATTCATCTGCAATTGCATCCACGTTTACTAGAGTAAGTATGTTTACTGCTTAAGTTTTTTAGAAGCCAAGATGCTTAAGAAGTGGTTAAATATTGAAATAAATGATAAATTGCTCGGATTTTCTTTCAACGGTTCCATCTTAGGTCGACATCCATCTAAGAATGATCCCAAGTTAGCGACAGAGAAACTTATAAATCTGTTGAAAATTTAAGGAATCTTGTCTCTTTTTTATTAATAGATTTCATCACGCACATCAATCGAAAGATCACATCATATACCGAAAAAATTACGGTCTTAGAGTCCATAATTTTAAAACATAAGTAACCTCTATACGTGGGTGCTTTTCTCAACTTTCTGTCACAAAATAACATCTTCTTCATCGAAAACTACTTTGGTGCAAAAATTGCACTTCGGAATGACAACAAACTAGAGATGCCATCTACGCCGTTCAATGTTGAGGAGCAGTTCATTTTATTGGACGGGGTAGCTATACGGCCGCTGGAGTATTTCCTGTCTTACCTGGTGTGATCGAATTTATGTTCAACGAGAGAAAAAGACTTTCTTCCGGCGACACAACTCTGTCACCGGTTTTGCATTTATTTATTTGCGAGTTTGAACATGGAATTTTTTAGTGGAAACTACAGAATAAATACTACTCCAGGAAAAAAAAACTATGTTTTTTACGAATACTGCAATCTAATCCTGTAATTTTGTTAATCTAACTTATTTTTCTCAATTTTTGTATCAAACTTTGGAAAAAAAATTAAAGAAGTATAGGAAGAATCTAGAAATAAAATCTTAACATACTCTATATCTTGCAATACAGAAGGAATTGAAATATATTATAATTATTCACGACATAAATAGATTTAATATAATGATATTAGTTTGTAGAGACTTGTACGAGAGATATCTTGTGAAATTGCATTGACTACTTTGTCGTTATTATAAACTGTTTAAACGTTACTGTTAAGATAAAACTATACGACAGTTATAAGAAACTATATTAAAATTATTCATTTTAAAGTACTATATCCAAAACATATCAAAAACTTCTGTCGAGTCTACACACGTTCGTTCACTAAAGAAAATTTTGCGAGATTGATTTACGTATGTGTGGTTGGCTGTAGATCTTAATTAAGTTTTATACAATTCCCTATCATTTACCTGTCACCCAAGAATACTTTCACAATTTCAAAAGCAACCGAAACAGTCGTAGAAATCGCTCTTGAGTGGAACCGATCTTTTCTCTAACTGAACATCTATATACATAAAACAGTTCCGTAACTGACTCACTCACTCACTGACATACAACGCACAGACCAAACCGCTGGACCTAAAGGGCTGAAATTTTGCATGGCGATTCTTCTTATAGTGTAGGGGAGCACTAAGAAAGATTTTTGAAAAATTCTTCTTAGATTTTTTTAAATTAAATTTTTAAGCTGTTTTAGTAACTTTTTTTAAGTTTGCATTTAAAATAATTATTTGAGGGTTATAAAATTTATATTATGAGAAAAATTCCTTTAAAATGAAATATTTTTCTAATCTTTACCTCCATTTTCTGATTTTTGGCGAATTTTTAAAGATTAATTTTTAGAATTTAATTTATTGAAATGCTGATCACGTGATTTCTTTTTCTGGTACTTTAAATAAATTTATAGTCACGTGCATAACAACTAAATAGACAAAAAAATATTTTCATTTTCTTGCTAATGCGGCTGACGATTGGACATTATCCAAAAAAATATTAAAATACAGTAAAGGATATGTTCCTCTAACTGTAGTATATTAACTGTATTACGTTCTTTAGTATGTCTATTAGATTTAATTTGAATATTTTCTTCTACATTATTTTGTCTATAAAAATATCCGTTACGATTTTTTTATAAATATATTTTTTCGTTTTTTTTAACATTAATTGCATACATTGATCGTTGTATTTAATTTGAATGTACTCCGTAGCAAAGTACGGGTTTTCAGCTAGTCATTCATAAAAAGACTTTGGGTTAAGCATTAACTGTATCATTGGCAACATTTTGCCAAAAGTGTCAAATTTAAGTGTCTAATGCTTGATGTACATTAGCTTCTAATTTAAATACGCGTTATGTTTGTTTTATGTTGAAAATTTGGGCTCATTCGAGCCACCTGACATTGTAGTGTTGACGCATTTTAATACAATGTATAAGTAGACAGACATGCATGGAAGTATGATACGCTCAAAATAATGTTACTCCTATATCTGCTAAAATTAGTTTTAATTTTAAATTCCCAGTGCTCTTGATCATAACTAAATTTTAACAAAACCTGTAACGCACAAATAAACGTTACAACACGAGGGTTGAAATAATTTAGTTTATGCTTCATGACATTATTCAAGATTAATGTTTTTGCTCATACATCCTAAGCAAAAGAGAAACATAAACAAAACATACTATTCGTAAATCTTAATCTTATTTTATACTATCCTACATCACTACCCTGTCAAGTAAAACCTTTATTTAAGGCTAAAAGAAGAGATGGTAGTTTTAAAGAGATAGTAGAGCAGAGTTATAAAAGAGAGGCGGAAGAATTTCGCCAAGAACATAAGTGCATTCATTCTATAGTCATGATTGTAGAAACTTATTCTGCTTAACTTAAAACCTCGTCAGGAAGTATATAATCTTGTAGTCGAGTTTAAATACAGCTAAAGAAAGAAAAACTTGATAATTTTATCTTCAGTCGATTACCACTGCAGATAATAGCTGGTGAAAGAGAACAACAAACATTTCCTTCTACTGTTATTGTTTTAATATTTTTCCCGTAGACAACGAGTTCTTTAATTATTCTTTTAAAACGAGAAACCAAAGCAATAAATTTGCCTATTATGCTTACATTAAGGTCAATGCATATTTTATGAGCTATGGTGAAGTTATACCTCGGATTGATCATTGGGTATTCCATTAATTTAAATTCGTAGAAAACTACAATTTTTTATTTATTGAAAGATCTAAATTAATTAATTTCGGTGAGATAAAAAATAGTGAAAAAAAGTAAATAATTGGATCTCCCTCCCCCCAAAAAATCAAGTTTGACAAAAGACGTGAAAAAAAATTCCGATTAAAAAAACAAAGAAACTGAAACACTTAACTCGAAAGATATTTTATATAACATGAACACACAGTTCTCTAAAAACCCAGAGTGAATAAGAACGACAACTATTTTCTAGCTAATCAATATAAGTCTTCATAAAGCCGGGGAGCAATAGGTATGAGTGTCTCTATTCACAAATCCATAGAGACAATCCCACCTAATGCTCCTTTGCATGGTGAACTGTATTACTTAGTTTGAAACTAGTTGCCACTCTTATTCTTTAGAGCTATATTTAAGATAGTGTGTTAGATGGTGTGTTATGCGGATCCCTTCAGATATCAGTAAGTGAAATTTCATATCAATAGTAAAATTTTAGAACTAAGGAAAACGAACATGACTTTAAACCAAGTTATTTAAGTAAAACATTGATAAATTGCGAAATGGAGGTGGCCTCTTCGAAGAATGTTGTTTCCTGAAAACTGTTCCTTCCTGAAAACTCTAAAAGATTAGACCGTCTGTTTTAAAAGGTAAAATCTCCCACTCCCTAAAACTTAGATTACAAATCACACATTTTGCTTAAAAGATGTATCAATTAATGAAGGTTTTATGAAAAATTGGATTCTCTAGAGGTAATGATAACTTCTAATGCTTAGAAGAACAGACTGTCTAAGTAGAACGTTGCAGAGACATTTAAGAAATGAAACTGCATTAGCACGATAAGAGTGGGCAGGTTTATCAACTGAGGTATACAGGATGAACTTCATGACATAAAAGAGGAGGGTGTTATAAAAATTCCCAATTAGACAGAAAATATAATGTGGGCAAAATTAAAGGAATTAAAAGGGAAGGAAAATGGATAATACTACATAATTAGAAAGAATATTTAATAATAATAATTGAAGATTATGATACTTTGTAATAGCTCCACAAAATAGTTACGTGTTTCCTATCTCAAGATTCAAGAGTAGAGAAAGTATTTCCCTGAGTTGTATTATTCAGTAATTCAATATACATCTTACTATGTTCGTGTTCGCACAAATTTAATATCTACTTATATATTCATGTCCACGAAGATAGGATGGGAAAGATACCTAAATACTTCACGTATAATAAATTCTAGACCCGTGTATTTTCCATAAATCAAGGCTCTGGCAGAAGAACTTGTTCTTACCGCCAGCCTGTAAAATATTCACATGCGAAATGTCACAAACTTATTCAACCATGGCAGACTCTGTCTGTTATTACTATTTTTGCCTGTCGTTACTTTTCAACGATATAATTTTCTTTCTTGTGAAATCTGTTTTCATTTTACTAATGGACTATCAATAATAATTAGAAGAGTCGTGTAACATGGAATATTTATAATCGTATAAAAAAACTGAAATAATTCAGCCAAAATACAGCTATGACTTTTAAACATAATTGGATATGCTATTTTGTATTAATAATAAATTGAAAGTAATTATGCCATAAAAAATAAAGAACAAATGATTATTTCAACTGGTATGTTTCCCCGAATGCAGGTATTCCCCCTCTGTCCGAAAAAAATGGAGTTATCTATAAAGATTTAACCATTGTCTGAATCCATCAGAACACGGTAGTCACTTAATGTCCATGTCCTATTCGAGGCAAACAGCGGCTCGCTGCAAAAGAGTCTCTAAACCAGTAGATCATATCCCTTTGCCCGCGTGAACACATGTGCCTTCGAAGGCGATGGAATGCGCCCGACTTTATTTTGAAATTTCTTTCGTCTGATTTTTGATTTCACTGTCTGATACGCCTGATGAGGACTTTTGGAATATCATTGACCGTAAAAAAATTCCTAAACTTAAAAATGCTTCCTGTTAAATAAAATCTCACTTTGGTTCAACATATCTGTGCGAAGCTTTATTTTCTGAATCAGTATTATATAAATCAAAACGGAGATCTCCACTTGCTGGTAAACATCTGGACGATTTATTAAGAACGTGAATATCATCTTATATTCCCAATTAGAAAAAATAATCAATTACAATAAATTTAGTTCAGAGTCAAAAATCTCGTAAAATTTTAAAGAAAATATTTATAAGTGATAAACCCTTTTATAGAAGGTGCACCCAATAAAGTAACCGGACGATATTTTATAAATAAGAAAAATATTACTCACCTTCAAATAAATTTATCTCCTTCAAAATAATCGCCAAAGGAGTCAAGCGACTGTTTTTAAGCGACCCGTGCTTGAAAACAGTCCGAAAAAGGAAGCAAGATGATGAATTTGTATTACAGAGGTTAAAAAAGATCAAGCTTAACTACTGGTCGAGAGCAAAATGTGTCCCGCAACCTGATTGGTTGACGAAACAGGATCCAGGAGCTTAGAAGAAGATATTATCAGGGAGGACGGCTCACAATTTGACCATGAGGATTCGTAGAGGCATATTACACCAACTAGACGACACACTACCTTTTTTAAAAAAGCGTAAGAGGATGTGACTGCATATAATTAGGAAAAATGGGGAGGGGGAAAAAGCGGTCTAGAAAGAATTTAAGGAAAACGGAATGACAAAAAGAAATAAAAAAGAAATTTTAAATTAGGGGAAAGAAGAGTTTGGAGTAATCCCAGTGTCAAGCACTAGAGTCGCTCTAGGTCTACGATTAAATTCTCTATTGTCATAATCCGGAAGATTGGCAATTTCTTCATTAGGGGTGAAGTAAAGACTATTATAAAATTTAGTGGCGAGATTAATTATAGTCAGGCGAATGGGTTCAATACTTAGATCTTTGTGGAGGGAGTAGTTAGTTTTATATCTATTGGCTTTAGTGGTTAGACGTAAGGTTTTATTTTGTGTGCATTGCAATTTCTGGACATGACTGTTAGCCGCTGACCCCCATACAGGTACTGCATAAAGAAGTATAGGTCGAAGTACTGTTTTGTAAAGCAGAAGTTTATTTTCTATATTCATCTCCTTCTGGAACAGGAGGTGGGCGTTATCTTTTCTAGCTTTAAAAAATTTGCAGATATTATTATTAATATTTTTCTTCCAAGTAAGCTTACTATCCATGAAGATACCCAATAATATTTCACTTCCCTTTCAAAGTGGATGAGCTGACCATAAACGTTAACTGGGGGGTGGGGGAATCCTATTGTATGAAAAGAAGATAGCTTTTGTTTTACTGGGATTTAATTTAAAACGCCATTTATCAAACCAGCGCTCAAGAATGTTAATGTGACGTTGGAGTTAAGTATGCATATATCTGACATTATGGTTTTCAGCGAGAATGGCTGTGTTATCAGCATAGAGTGCAAGCGAAGTGTTCGGGGTGATAGGGATATCATTTATAAATAAGTTAAATAAGACCGGTCCGAGTTTAGAACCTTGAGGAACTCCCGCATTAACAGGGCGTAGGTCTGAAGTGGTACCAGAATAGCTTACAGCAAAAGTTCTGTCCGAAAGATAGGATTGTATAAGTTTAATTAGGGCAGCTGGCATTTTAAATTTAATGAGTTTTTAGATAAGGCCACTGTGCCAGACAGTATCAAAAGCTTTAAGAATATCAAAGAAGACAGCACCAGTCTGCATTCTGTTCTGTAGTCCATCATGGATGTACTCAGTAACACGAAGCAGCTGATGTGTGGTAGAATGTTTAGGTCTGAAACCAAATGGGGCATTAGAGAGAATATTATTGCTATCGATAAAATTATGAATACGGCTACAAAAAATGTGTTCAACCAATTTAGAAAGAGAAGATAAGAGACTAATGGGCCTGTAGTTTTTCGGAAGGGAAGGATCCTCACCAGGCTTATGAATTGGGAAAATAATGGCCGATTTCCAGGGATGCGGGTAGTATTTAAATTTAAAGATGTTATTAATTAAATCAGTTAAATACTTGTAGTTGGCATAATGAAGGGGGAGATTTTTAATGGCATTATTGGTGATACCGTCTTGACCTGGGGCTTTTCTATTAGGGAGGGAGTTAATTGCATTTAAGACTTCGCTAACAGTGGTTTTTTCGATCTCACTATTGTGATTACTGGACTGAAAGTTCTGGAGGAAGTACTGAAAGTACTGATAGTTCTGGAGGATATCATAGACTTTATCAATTGTAGTTGGGCCAAAAACACTAGAGTGGGGATTGAATTGGGTTTCATAATTAGCTGCTAAGGCCTCAATTTTGTCAGAGTCACTAGTTAAGATACCAGAACTGCAGTTAAAGGTTGGAAGGGGCTTATGGGGTTTCCTAATTCTCTTAAGATATTGCCAAACTGGGTTATCAGTGGGAACTAGTGACTCAATAAATTCTTTCCATTTATTATTTTTGAAATTTTTGATTTTAATTTTAACCTGATTGTCAAGATTTTTGTAATTATTAAGCATTTTGGGGTCCCGAGTTTGCTGCCAAATTTTCCTGAAATGGTTCCTATATTTAATTAGGTCAACGATATAATGGGGGAGTTTATGATAGAAATATTGGGGAGAGTGGACCTTAGCAGATTACAGCGCGCTTTGGAGGGTCTTAGTGATAGAGGTAACAGCAGCGTCTATGCCATCAGGACTGTTAATATCATTAAAGGGTGGGGAGGAGTTGTTAACAAATTTAGTGAAGGACTGCCAATTAGTATGATAAGGAGAAATGATAGAAGGGAGCACGGGGTTGCAGTTAATGTCAAGTTTAACAGGTAAGTGGTCAGAGGATAAATCATTAATAGTATTAATCTCATACGGATAGTGAATGTTGTTTAAAAGGGCAATGTCAATGATGGATTGGGAGCCTGAAACACCAAGCCTGGTGGGATAAAGTGGGAAAGCAATATCAATAGAGTTATCAATTGAGTAGGAATTAATTTCAGTACTATATCTGGTTACTGAACGGTCATTCTGGCAGTTCCAACGGGGGTGGTGAGCGTTAAAGTCACCAAAAAATATAACTTTATGGTCAAGATTAAAAAGTTGAGAAAGTTAATTAGTTTCGGGTCTACCATCGATAATTCTTAAGTAAGTGGAAACAAGGGTGAGAGTAGTACTAGAGTTTATCCAAATTTTAACAATTGTGTTTTCAATGGTATGTAAGTTAATACTGGGGAGATTGTTATGTTTAATATTCCGTTTGACATAGATCGCCGTGCCACCGAAACGTAAGGGAGCGTTAGTATTGGGGTCAGGGCGGGAAGTGAAGTACAGACTGTAGTTTTGAATTTTAAGAGTTCTGGGGGTGGGATACTTCACCTCCTATACCAGAATAAGATCAACGGGGTTCTTAATAACAAACTCCCGAAGCTCATGAATACGTGTACGCAAGCCATCAGTATTCCAGCTCAGGACAGAAGTTGCAGAAGAAGTAGAGGGGAGCATTAAGGGGCAGAAGAGGTAGCTGCCTCTTGTGAGGCAGCAGAAAGAACGTTATTTATAGATGGTGAGTTAAGTTTATCAACTAAGTAATTAAAATCTGGTATATTCATTTTGTAACAGAGTTGTTTAATTTCTTTAAGAACATCCCTAATTTTTAAAAGTTTATTTAGTGTGCCGTCAAGGTTTCCCATTGGCGTTACTCTAGAGGTTGGAGTTTCAATAGTAGAATTAGCAGGAGTTACAATATTAGTGGTTTGTTCAGTCGTTATAGTGGGACAAGGGGAGTTATTGGGCTGAACAGCGTGGCTGTAATAAATTGTTGAATTAACGGGTCTGCTAGCAAAGGTATTTCCTGAGTTTGTTGGGACAATTAGTTGGGGAGTATAATTACCGGCTTTGGCCGCTTCTTTCATGGTCTTAATTTGGTTACGTCTAATTTTTACCTGTTCCGGGTGAGCATTGCAACCACGATAGTTTGATGGGTGGTCACCATTGCAATTAGCACATTTTGCTGGGGTGTCACGTGGTTTGGTATAGGCTGTTGATGAGTGTGAACCAGCACACTTCATACAGACAGGCTGTAGAAGGCAAACTTCACTACTGTGGTGGAATTTTTGGCAGTTGAAGCATTGCTTGGTACCTTTGATTTGTAGGCTTCAACCCTAACTAGGAAACCTAAAAAGTGTCGGATTTCATATATATGCTCAAGAGTCTTATTTTGTCGGAGGTGGATAGGAAAATCGGGAGAGGTTCCTTGGTGTTAAATCGTTTGAGTTGTGAAACTCTGTTCACCTCAAAACCAAATTTTACGAGTTGTTGTTTGACTTCCTCTACTGGAATGTCAATGGGGATACCTTTGATTAGGACTTTGAGAGGCCTTTCAGTCTTGGGGTTTTTTCCAAAAAATTCAGTTTTAGTGGCGATAAGGTACCTTTGGATATTTCTAAATTGATCGATGGTGGTGGGAGAGATCTTAAGAAACTGTCCTGAGACAGTTTTGGGCAAATTAAATTGGATTAGGTTGTTTATATTTTCGATAATCTTTTGATAACCTGGAACCATTCTGTGCTCTCGACCGCGGGAAGGTTGATAATCACTGCTCTAAAAGCTATTTTCGCTTTTCGTTCTTTTCGTAAAAGCAAAAATCCTCTTCGATTTCTTTCTTTCAACAAAAGTATACCCTAATGTAGACTCTCGTTATAGCAATACGGCGTAACATGAACGTTCAGAAAACGGGAGGTACTTGCAACAATAACTGATAAACTGCAGCGATCCAAATTTATTTCCAATTTTACTTTCGCAACCAAAGATTTTCTCATTCATGACACATTTTTATATTGAAATGTCTTGTTTAAATTCTACTTAATTTTCTCTGCAAATAACTGACATTGCTAGGATCAAACTCATCTGCACATTGCTACGTTACTTGAATGAGTGACTCATCTAAATGAAGATGGAGCATACTTTCAAAACTATTAGTGTATTTTCACTATTTTTTGTGGATTATCAGGAAATAAATATTTCATAACCAGATTTAATAACAGCGAATAGCAATGAAGTATAATTCTATCTGAAGTTTTTAAGAAACGCATTTAACATCTGATAAATCGAGATAAACTTAGGGTTACATTTGTGAGGGAAATGATCTAGGATGTTGCTATCTATATACATTGAAGTTTCGTCTTTATGCTTCTTCAAGTGCTGAAAACAATACTTCTTCTACCCGTCCGAGGCAAATTTTAAGTTACTACTCTCTAGAAACTTACAGAAAATAGAACCTACTATAAAACGCTGATCCCCTTCTCTTCCTAGCTTGACTCATCTCTTTGACATTTTGTAGACATTATATCAAAACATTATTACTCTAAGCTGTTTCTTCGGCATTACTTTCTGCTTTTGGCAGCAAGTATGAATGTCTGCTATTGCCACTAGATGGCTTGGATTCTCTAGGTCAATCATAAGTTACTGAGAGAAAAAAAATTAAATATTCACTATAAAACAGCACAAAAGAACTCTATTCGTGGATTTTAAAAGTCGATGGATTTTAAAAGCCACGGCTTTCTTCAGCGGAAGCTAAAGAAGAAAAATGCACGCCGTGCAAGCAATATGTATTTGCTGGTATGTGTCTGTTAAATCTTTACGCCGAAACCTTTACACATTTTCACCGTTGAAGGGAAAACAAAAAATGTGCATCCTTAATATAAAAATATTTGGTGCTTCAAAAATATTTGGTCATATCAATATTTTTCATTATTAATGCTTTGCGCATTAGAATAAATTATTCATGTTCCAATAATACATGTATGTGCTTAGAAAAGTTGAAAAAATGACAGAAAATTTGTATTTGTGAATTTATATAACACCACAAATTATATTCTACACGTTATTGTTTTATTTTCCGGTTTGTACAAATATTGATGTCGGAAGCCCTTAAGTTAAAGGTACTGTAATTTACATAAATCAGCAGGAGAAAATTAAAGAACCTTTGAATTTTTCAGACAATAAAATATAAATGAACAAAAATGAAAAATATTCTCTTCAAAACATTTGACGATATTTTACCCTGAAATAGCCACATGCACCCACCAGATTTTATTTTCTAAAAACGATAGCACGCCTTACTTTTTCTCTAGACAATACACCCCCACATGAAACGCATTCGTTCTAGAAGCTCATTCATTCCCTCACTTACCTAGTTAATAATTATTTTGGCTGTAGCTTTCATTAAAATTTCCCGCCACCGAGAACTACGTTAATTATCCGATCATAAAATCAATTCTTTTTATAGTAAAAAAAAGAGAAAAGAAAAATAAATAAAAGCCAAAAGAACAAAATGTAACTTAATGAAATAGAATCAAATTACATACCGGAAATAATAAAAGACTGGAATTTTTTTTGCAGGGGAATTTTATTATTATTTTTTTTGAAAAGTGCTTATAACATCCTTAAACGAAGTAAAGATAATCTAATTTTATTTTAATTAATTAGGAATTAATGAGTTGTAATTAATTTTTAAAATTTTCTAATCTAATTAAATTTCTTGCGAATGCATTTTATATCTTTCTTTGTTTTATTTATTTTAAACTCAGGAACGGGTTTATTATTTGAACTTTATGTAATGGTGTTTCTAATAACTTACATAACGCCATAACATGTGATGAAATGGGTTCAGTTTTAAATAATAATTCTCCTGGCGAGTGAGAAATTGAATAATTAGTAGAACTTAATATCTTAATCAGTTTGTAATCTGTCGCATGATTACTGTAATTGGAATCGATATATTTTCCGAGGATATCTCATTTCAAATAATTATCTCGAAATTATTTGTGCGTAGTTCCTTATATTTGTTGATGAAAGAATCAATATTATAAGCGTATCTTTAATTTCCATCGAAAATTGGTTTCACGCAATTGCAAAAACAAATTCTTTTGGTAGATTAAGCTGAACAAAGGAACACATCAACACAAGGATGTAAAAGAGGATTGATTAATACATAAAAATGATGCATTGCAAGTTTCAGATAGCTAGATTTTTAAAAAAGACGCATATTAAAGTGATATTTTTTATGTTGCACCAAAAGAGTAAATATGTTTCAGGTAGATAGAAGGCTGCCTATTCATTTCAAATCGGATAATTCTGATGCAAGATAAATTTTGATATGCATAATATTTTAAAATAGTAAAAATTTGGTTTGGTTTGGAGCAATACGGTCAATATTTTGCTACACGAGCAACAACATAGTATATGAATTTACGTCTTGTTATCTGTGCTTTGAAAACAACACCAATTAGCACGCCGTTCCAATTTGCGGTAGAGATGAGAATGTTTCATTAAATTGAAATTTCAGTCTTATTGTCTTCTTAACTATTTGAGAAGACAATTAGAATACCCCAGATGCCTAAAAATTTTACTTTAAATGACGAACTACGAAGACTTAAGACCCAAAGATACATTCAATGTGCTCTAAATGACAAACTGAAAAATGAATTACATTTCTACCCAACACCTCTTCTATTGCCTTGTAATCCTACTGAACATTGTAATATAATTTTTAGCCTAGATCTTTCTAAACCTATTATAAAATCAGACTGTGACCCAGGAATTACATTTTCCGTAGCCAAGGATACAATTGAAGAATCAAACCAATTGAGCCATCCAACCAGGGAATGGTTACATGTTTATACTGCAGATGGCTCTATGTTTAACAATGATGGCAGAGCTGGTGCTGGTATATACAGCTCCCATTTTTCTCCTTATCTATCATTATGTTATCATAACACGGCCTTCCATGGAGAGGTCGAAACCAATCGGATAGTCCTTGTCTTTTTGAAACACAAACTTCCAGATTTTTCCCGTGCAGTAATTATCTCAGATTCTTCAGCTGCCATTCAGGTTATAGCGAACTAAATCAACCTGCCTCGTGATTAAAAATACAAGAGTGCAGAACAATAATCAAATTTGTAAAATTGATTAAGATTTTTTTTATTTTTGTCCTGCAATGGATACGATTTCCTCACAGTATACAAGGCAATGAGGTAGCGGACTTTTTAGCAAAGAAAGTAACTTCAATATCCCTCTGTTCTTCTAATGAAATTCCATATAAAACTGAATTTATGATTATTAAAGCAGGAAGTAAACCTTTTTTTAATCATCTCCGACCTCAGAAACCGTATTAAAAATAAAGCCTTGATGGCCTTCCGGATGGCCCACGTAAAATTGCAGTGGCTGCTTTCAGCATTGCAACAGAACACGACTATTTGGCTGTGCATTTATACAGAATGTGAATGTTTTCTAGTCCTATACTCCCCTTTGCAATTCCGACAGCATGGATAGTAAGCACATCATGTTCTGTTCTGCTCCAACTAGGCGTTCTTTGTACGGGCGCTATTGGGAAGCTCGCGATCGCTTGAGAATTTTATCCTCGTCATTTTTTCTTGTTTATGTAATCTGTATAGCTTGTTCTCCTTTTGTAGTTTTGTCTAGTTCCTTTTTATTTTCTTTGGGTATACTTAAGGGCTTTGTCCACAGGTTCTTGAACTGGAACTGAAAGAAAAATTAAGCGAAGATTTCTACCCTTAAATTATTTATAAAGGTATTTTATACAAAGAAAACTTCAAAAGGCAAAGGGGCTCATAATGACGCAAAAATAATGCATTTAAATGATAAACAGTGAAAAGTGTGTGTAATTATTTCGAATTCAGACAAAAGATATCTTTAAGTCTAAGTTGTCAGCATAGAAAATGTCATACTTTTTTATTTAGGAACTTCTAAAACCTATTCATTCGTCTCAAATTACACTGATTATTTTCTAGCTCATTATTCACTAGATTATCACAAATAGTTAATGTATTTAATAAAATTCATTGAATAAAAATAAAATGAAATTTAGTGTTATAATATTATGCATACAAGATAGGTGGTATTTTTTGTCTAACACTAACGGGCGGTATTATAAAGATAAGGAACACTGCAGTGAAGGATCAAGTAAATCATAAAATGTCTTATTTGGTCCCTTATTACATACTTTCTCACTGTGCAGTTTACTGTCATCATGTCTTATTTCTGGATTCCTTATCATAATGCATGATTTCTGGTCTAACTAGTTATTTTTAGAGAAAATGTTTAAACGTGTTTTGCAGTGAAAATGTCGATGGAAAGAAAATATTGCTAAGAAATACTCTGCATCAAGTTTTGAACAATATAATGTAGTGAGTAGGGTGATATATGTACCCCTTACGTCTTACCGTCATACATCAAAGATAATAGTAAGGAGCTTCTCAACTTACTTTTGCCATGGAAAAGTAGAAAATTTCATCAAGATAAATGAATTATTATGTAGGGGAACAAAATGAGATAATTGCCCTCGAAGTTGTCCTCTTCAGCGTGATTAAAATAATATAACATAGTAGCCTTACCCCAAATTGAATTTATTAAAATAAGGTTCCGTGGCAAATCATACCTTCCGGGACAATACTCTTTAGCCAAAATTAACGGCACATGAAAGCTAATGCATAAAATAAAATACTAGCAGGAAAGTATGATCTTTTTCATGAAATTGACAACAGACAAGAACTCTTTTTTTCTAAACATCTTGAGATTATTTCAACCCTCTGGCTTTTTGGTTACTTCGAAGATTTATAGTGCTGATTTTTTGGCGTGGATTGTGGAAATTTGAAAAGTATAATTTCAGATAAATTAATCTACAGATCCAAGATTGCTATATACATTGTGTATGTATATACAAGATGTCCGGGCTAAATGTATCCAAATGTCATGACTTATTTTTACGGAACTACCCATTAGAATTTTTTAGAAAAATTATTTAAATAGAAAGAACATCTCACCAAGTTTTAATATCAATCATAGACTTCTATCATAGTATCATAGATTTTGATCTGTGCACCTTTTGTAGCACGACTAACGTCTAAATGGTAATCCAGTTCCATTGGCGGCTACAAAGGGGGGGGGCAATAGGGGCAATTGCGCCTCCCAAAAAAGCCC
>OU015495.1:134112201-134172201 GCA_907164885.2 Dolomedes plantarius | reverse complement strand
AGAAAATATCGTAATATATCAAAAATCATTGAATTTAGATACTTTTTTATTATCTTTTTCCCATCTAATGATACTGAGTAGATAAAATTTGGATATAATTATAATTCCTTCCAATTCTAAATATCTATTGTTAGCAAAAGGTAGCAACGCTGCACTCTGAGAAAAAAAAGGAAGTTCTTTATAGCTCGTGCGGGAGTAAGTAGTGTCTCTTACTACTGCCTTTTTCTTCTGCTTCAAACGTATTGTGTTTTAACATTAGAAATCTGATTTTAATACCCACAATGTCGGCTATCAATGCAAAACTTGCGAGTACAAAAAGAAAATGAAAAGATTACCGACCGTGATTTGGATATATATATTAAACATCTTGATAAATTAAGATAAGACTTTAAAGCCCATTTCGAAGACTTGGAGAATATGCATGTTCCCGAATGGTTTGCTACACCATTTGATGTAAAAATAGATAATGAAAGTAGTGAAACCTGGCTTAGAAGATGAACTGATTGAAGTATGTGTAGATCTCGAAGATAAAGCGTTGTTTAAAAATAAAAACCTCAGTGAAATTTTGGGGCAATAACAATATTGCCACTGAATATCCCAAGCTCAGAGCAGAAGCCGAATCTTTCTTACTTGCATTCCCATCTTCATATATGGTTGAAGCTGGTTTTAGCCACGAGAATGCAATTTTAACAAAACAGAGGAACAACTTGACAATTAGTGGTGATCTGCGACTAAAACTTACCAATTTTCAACCGAATATCAATAATCTTGCTGCTTCTCTTCAGACACATCCATCCCACTAATATCAACTATTTTATTAAAAAGGTATGTTAACATATTTTAAGGTATTCAGTAGTAGTCGCAAAATGACATTAAGAGGTTTTTTTCGTCCAATATAATGTTATATTTTCAACGATAATTGTATATTTTACGTAATACGACACCTACGATTTAAGAACTATAGGCAAGTTCCATCTATCCATAATTTTGCTGTTATTTTTTAAGATTATAATAACAGTGGAGAAAATCTCCTTTTTCTATTATTGGGTGGATTTTATAAGATATGAGCACTATAAATTCTTTCGTTGGGTTTTTATGCAGGTCTCCATATTGCTTAACATCAGAAATGCAAAGAGGATATTTTACACTCTCCCAGCTGTTTCGGATAAATACACCTGCCTCTTAAAGTTACTCTTTGACTCGACCCTGTATCGACAAGAGGATAAGACTACGAGGTATGTTTAAAGTATTTTTTGCCACAAACAGGTTATTGGATTTATTCAGGGGAACACTAAAATATTTTGCACCCAAGATTGTTCCATTTGCGTTTTTATTTCACGGAGCATAACCTTAGATTGCACACTTCAAATAAAATCGTAAGAAATAAATTATTGATCGGTTATTTTCGTCGCCCTGATTTCACAATACAGAATTTTCAAAGCGTAATAACATCTTCGTCTTTCATTCCGCGATTATTTTCCCCAATAATTGCTCTCCTGAGCTTAAAGATACTCAATTAACAAACGAAAAAGGACGAGGGGACTTCATTTTTTTCAACTTAATAAATTATGCATTCTCGCCTTTAGACAAACGCGAAACACTCGATCTTAAAAGGGTGTTTTGCAGGGAAATCGATTTCCATTACCCACAGACCTGCACGTGCTAGCTCTTTTTACGTTTAAACATAATATATTAGTTATGAGAAAAATTATTCGCGAGCTGAACTAAAGACACCTGTTGAATATTGACCGAACCACTTCGTGGCGCTTTCAAAAGCTTTTTTCTAAAGAAAAGTACACTACGCTGATTACTATTTAAATGCTTATTTCTCTGAATCAAAATTTCTATGCTGTGTAAAATGCAAATGCATAGGAAGTAATATAGCATAAAAATTACACCTTTGATGAGGGTCAAGCAATTTAAATATCTGGGTGCGATTATCTCTGATAATAATGATTTCAAACTCGAAATCAGTAACAGACTTTTGATGGTAAATAGGTGATATTTTTTTTTTTTTGAAATGTCAACTAAAATCGAAACACAAAAATTAATCTATATAAAACTTTAATAAGACCGATTATTCTTTATGCTGTCCCCTAAATAAATCTGATGAGAATAAACTCTTAGAGCCAAAGATTCTACGTAAAATTTATGGTGCAGTGCGAGATAATAACATCTGGAGAATTCGTTATAACCATGAATTGTACCTTAAATATAGGTAACCAGATATAATAAGGGTAATTAAATCTTATCGTACCAGATGGATCGACCATATTTGTAGATATGAAGACACTGGTGGGTCTTCGGTTACATTCGTCGCCCTGATTCCACAGCACAGACTTTTTAAGTGTAATAACATATTCGTCTTTCATTCCGCGTTTATTTTCACAAATAATTATTCTCATGAGTTTAAAGGCCCTCAAGTAAGAAACAAAAAAGGACTAGGGATTTCATTTTTTCAACTTAATAATTGCCTTTTGAGAAACGCGAAACACTCGACCTCAAAAGGGTGACTCCTGGGGACAACCCTGTTAAAAAAGACTTTTTAGAAAATGGAGGGTACTAGAAGAAGAGGAAGACCATGTACTAGATCAGTGGTTCCCAACAGGTGGTCCGCGAGAGCCTCGGGAGTGGTCCGGTACCTCATATAAAAAAGTTGCCAAATAAATGTGGATTTTTAAAGCAGTGTTCATTGAACTAGATGGGTCGAATATATCCGGTGACTATCAAGTGTTGAATAAAAATTTCTTAAAAGTTTAATATAATTATTTTATTATTAGAATATTACACATAAGTATGAGAGTACGTTTATTCTGTATCCCTTTTGCCTGAGGGATATTCTATACCCCCACCTTAAGTCGATGGGGGTCGGGTGGTCCGCACATGGTTCAATTTCTGGCTTAGTGGTCCGCAGATTTCTACGGGTTGGGTTGGGAACCTCTGTACTAGATGGATGGATTGCGTCGATAGAGATCGTAAGATCATTGGAATGAACCGGTGGAGAATATTGGCGTCTGATCGGGCTGGATGGAGAAAACTGACTAGGACTGCCATGGCCTGTACCAGGCAGTCGTGCTGATGAAGAAGAGGATAGCATAAAAATACAGTTTTCTTCGTGTTAAATATCAGTCAACCATTAAATATATCAAGCCTAAAATTTAATCCCTTAATTTAATTTATCTTATTTTCTGAATTTTCTTTTTCCTAAAACCTGCTGCATCATTATTAGAAAAAAAATCATCGTCCGTAACAATAACTTGCGTTGGATTATCTTCTTCAACAATGATATGCTTTGGAAGGGGCTTAAAAGTCATTACGGGGCGTTTGTTCTCATCCTATTCAAATTTGCGTACAAAGAGAAATAAACATTATCACTGCAAAAAGAGAAAGATCTGAGATTTATCTTAAACAAAAAACAAATATTAAATGTGACTGCTGTCGACGTTGTATATAATATTTAATGTAGAGTTTAGAATACAATGAACAAGAATGCTACGTTTTTACGTGGATATGCGGATTAATTAGTGATTTCAAAGTTTCTATGCAAAGTGAATTTACACCCGTGCTGTCTAATTATGTATGATTTGTTAACGTAGAAAAAAGGAAGTTTTGAATTTTATAATATACGGATCTAACAGCCCATTCAGTCACCCCTCAGATTATGGCGTTGTGACACATATCATTTATGGATTATGTCTATGCATGGATTATGAAAATTTTCAGCTAATTTTAATATTGTACCAAAATGCAGGTTTATCATGTAATGATTTAATTAAATATGGTCAATCCATTTGCGTTATTAATAAATCAAAATTCAAAATTAATCAAGTTTTGAGAAGTAATTTCTCATAACAAAACAAAGATTGCTTTTGGTGATAACATTTTGGTTGATTTGCTGTCTTTCGAAAATATTCGAGTATATCAAATTCTTTCTCCTATGTATAGAGACAGGGCTTTCAAAGATTCCTCCTACAGACAAGTGATGGGAGCACGAAAATTCGAAATGAACCCATTTCGAATGTAAATGATGTCAACTGAAAAGTAATAAAAACAGCTGTGATACCACCTATCAGCTACCCGCTCCAATTTCTATTAATTTTACAGCCATTTCTTGGTAGATCTGGCAATTTTTGAATTTTAATTTTGTTTTGAAGATGATCATTGCATCTTATCATCGAATATTTGTCAAAGGCAGACCTTAATATTCTTGAAATAATAGCTATTCGAAAGCACAGCTTTTAAAATACGCACTTAATCTTTTAATATGCTTTTAACATGTCTTTTAATATGAGTTTTACCAAGTATCGACTGTTGAAGGAAATTAATTTTATACAAGTCCTTTTCATTTCAGACATACTTTATTGTTACAAACAGTGAACCAGTTTTGCTGTATTAAATTATAGAAAAATATATTTCAGGTAGTCTCTTCTAACGAAACTACCGCGGGTTATTAACGTAGGATTACTTATCGTTGCTTAGCTTTTTTTTGATACATTTTGGTACTTTTCTGTTTAACTGTTTACTGCTACTGGGTTTGGCGCGCTGCCAAAATTATAACTCGCGACGCAGGATGGACAATTTTTTCTTTCCAGAGGACCGTTACTGAAGAACATAATCCTACGTTAAAAACTCATGTGCGCAAGAAAAATTTAAACAACACTTTCCCAGAAGACATTTATTTGTATATACTGTAGTGAGCAAATCAATTTAGAGGTCCAGTATAATATGGATAATCGAAAATGTGAAATAACTTTTTCCAGATGACGTTTGCGTCTGTTCTGTTGAGATCAAACTAACTTTAATATGATATGATTCAAGTAATCAAACAGCAGGCGTTAATTTGCCCATACGCGAAAATGAAACTATTCGTGAAACATTTGCATCTACGGTAGTGATCGTATTTTATTTTCGACTCCTTTTAATTTTTGTGGTTATTAAGTGATAAATTGTTTTATCTCACAGTAGAAAATGCATCGAAACAGTTTTAGAATGGGAGCGGAATTTTTTTTTATTCATTTGAATGTAGAAAGACAAGGAGAGATAGCATTTCTCACACATTAGTGAACACTTTACCAATTGATTACCCTGAAAAGTAGAGAAAACATTTTAGTATTTGTTGGGACTTTTACCGAAAAGTAACTTACCTATAGTTTTCCCGTAGTGAAGTATTTCACTCACGATTTTGACAGTTGCCAAATACGTTTTCTTAATATCCTAGTAATCGGGTAATCAACCGTGTTAACCTAGTAAATTCGTTTGTAAATGACGTCATTACACCAAATTCTCTTGTATGACGTCATTTGCATTCACCAAATGTTAGTGGGGTTTTATTTGTTTTTCCCCATGATTTATTGATTACGAGTTAGGATCAATACGTTGTGTGCTGTCTATAATTTATGCAAATATTGTGTATATATATATATATATATATATATATATATATATATATCGACTGTATAGCGAGTTTGCCATTTTTTTTTTGTTTGCTCTCGCCCTCCTTCTCTGTTTTGCCGGCTGAGGTACAGCCTATTATAAGTGAGATGTGTCGTGGACTATGTGCCTGAGACAGTTTTATTTTTATTATGTTTGAGTGTTAACATTTTAGTTTATTTATTACTTCGAATAAAGAAATTTTATATCTGTTTTTGTCGTTATATACTGCCAGCCACACTCTGCTTATTGTCACTATGTCTGAAAATTGTCTTCATATTAATAAAAGTAAGTTCGATATTCTCATTAAGGAATTTAAGGGGACTGCCTACGTTAGAATGCCGATTTTTGGTCAAAATGTCGAAATTTTTATTATTATTTTATGTTATAGGGCATTCTTTTGGGAATCCAAAACCGTCTTAATTTTGTTTTTATGATAATTAGAACAGAAGTTATAGCCAATTTAGTAAACCGGAAGTGATATTTTCAAAACCGGAAGTAGCATTTAAAGGGCCAGCAGATATGTAAACAACACCGTTTTTTAGCCTTTTTTGTACTCTATTTATATTCAATTATCAATAAATCTTATAATTTTAATATCTGGATTCATTTATTTGCACCTGGCAACAGTTTTTTCTCACTTTGTTTTTCATAAAATGGCAACAACGGCGATTTAGCAATGCTTGTTTACATTCTTTCATGGTTGTTCGACGCTTTATTCTACGCTTCATTTTTGATTATATTTTACATTGATCTTCACTGCTTTTGTATTTAAATTCTTTTTAAACTTGTTTATTTCGATTACTTTATTTCAAAATGCCTAAAGTAAGATCTAAAAAATCTAAAAAAAGATCTTTTCATGGTAATCGTTATACGAATTCGAAGCGAGTTGATGGTGATGAAGTGATAACTGCCAGCTCATCTAAATTAAAAATTCCTTCAGGTATGGAACAGTTGACTGTTTATGAAGATAATGGTCTGAAAGGAAACAGACTATTCGATATCGCTACTCTAGTTTCTGTGTTTTCCATGCTCTGTTGCCCACTGTGTTTTGAAACTGGCTTGCAGCTGATAGAAGAAACAAAATTTGGACTTTGCTCAAACTTTTGCTTGGTTTGCAAGTGTGGATATAGAAACGGTTTTTCTTCATCTCCCAAGAACAACAAAAAAAACACTATAAATTCTTTCTTAGTGCTTGGTTTAAGACTTATTGGAAAGGGTTATACAGCTGGAAAAAAACTGTTGTTCACTCTAAACTTGCCCTTTATTTCTAAAGCAGCATTTAGAAGACATGAAGTTCAACTGCTGGAAGCTGTATGTGCTGCATCTGAAAATAACATGAATGAAGCTTCGAGAGAAGTTCTGGATCTGAAGAAAAGCATTTCTTGTGGTGTGTCCTTAGACGGTACCTGGCAGCGGCGTGGCCACACATCCCTAAATGGTTCTGTGTCAGCCATATCTATTATAACAGGAAAAGTTTTAGACTTGGAGGTCATGTCTCAGTATTGTCGAGTTTGTGACCAAAATAATGAAGTGATTGAAACAAATAAAAATCACATATGCTCGAATCACAAAGGATCAGCAGTAAGTATGGAGGTAGTGGGTGCATATCGCATATTTGAAAGATCTGTGAAAAATCGAGGACTGCAGTACACCGAATACTATGGCGACGGGGATTCTAAAGCTTATATGAGCGTGAAAGACATTTATGGTAAGAATACCGTTACAAAATTGGAGTGCATTGGTCACGTTCAAAAAAGAGTTGGCAGTCGTTTACGAAAATTAAATAACAAGAAAGGGCTGGGAGGTAAAGGAAAATTAACTGATAAGTTTATAGATAAACTCCAGAATTATTATGGTATAGCGATTCGTAGCAATACAGGAGATCTACAAAATATGCAGTCTGCTGTCATAGCAGCATTTTTCCACTGTTGCTCGAACAGTAAAAATAAAATGCATGGACAGTGCCCATTAGGGCCAAATAGTTGGTGCAAGTATCAGAGAGCAATGCATGCTGGTCAACAGATTTCTGATAAATCTCCTGGCCTTCCAGACTCCATCATAAACACTATAAAAGCAACTTACATGAGTCTATGTGATCAAGCACTCCTCTCAAAATGCTTACATGGTATGACTCAAAATAACAATGAGAGTTTCAACAACATGATATGGACAATTTTGCCAAAAGAAACTTTTGTTGGACTGCAGACTATGTTGTTAGGAGCTCATATTGCAGTTTTGTTGTTCAATTCTGGCTATTTAGGACTACTACCTGTTTTTGAAAATTTAGGATTATCCATAGAAAAGGAGATGGACCATAATTACTTGGGTATCGACAATGAGCGAATCATAAACTCAAAACGTCGCTCATTACCTAGTGCAAAAATAGCCAGAAAAAAAAAAGAAGAGCTGCTAAAAAAGCAAAATTGTCAAATCATGAAATGAAGGAGGGCTTGACTTATAAATGTGGAGAATTTTAACTTTGACAAATAAATATAACATAGTTTTTTTTTTTTAAGTAAAAAGTTTAAATGCGTTTTGTGAAAAATTGATTTTTCAGTGTTTTGCTTCTACGATAAAGTTCATATCTCAAAAAGTGTTAAAAATATTTTAATGCAATTTTTCTGCAATGATTTTCACATTTAGTACTATGCTTAAAAATATGTTCTAGGCTGTATGTGTAGATTTGATCATTTTACAGGTATTTGTACTCAAAAAACAAGATTTTTTTGGAATATTCTGCATTGTTATACAAATTTTGGCATATTTCAGTGAATTTCAGTAATATCACAAAACTTTTTTTTCCTTTCACAGGTAAGTGTAATAGTAGCATACAGTATCAAGGAAATTGAAATATATTCATTTGAACTGAGTGCAGAGCTTCTAGCATAAGTGTTAAATTTAGCTTGATTTTTATACAAATTTGCCTCAAAACGTCGCTTATTACCAAGTGTAAAAATAGCCAGAAAAAAAAGAAAAGCTGCTAAACAAGCAAAATTGTCAAATCATGAAATAAAGGAGGGCTCGACTTATAAATGTGGAGAATTTTAACTTTGACAAATCAATATAACATAGTTTTCTTTTTAAGTATAAACTTTAAATGCATTTTGTGAAAAACTTAATTTTCAGTGTTTTGCTTCTACGATAAATTTCATAACTCAAAAAGTGTTAAAGATATTTTAATGAAATTTTTCTGCAATGTTTTTTACATTTAGTACTATGCTTAGAACTGCATTCGAAGCTCTATGTATAGATTTGATCATTTTACAGGTATTTGTACTAAAAAAACAAGATTTTTTTTGGAATAATTCTGAATTGTTATACGAAATTTGGCATATTTCAGTGAATTTCAGTAATATTACAAAACTTTTAGTTTCTTTCACAGGTAAGTGTAATAGTAGCATACAGTATCAAGGAAATTGAAATATATTCATTTGAACTGAGTGTAGAGCTTCTAGCATAAGTGTTAAATTTAGCTTAATTTTTATACAAATTTGCCTATTTCTTGAAACTGTATGCAAGTTTAGGAAAAATTATATATATTTCCATCATTTCATATTACATTTTAAATAAAAATGCATGTATTTAATCAATAAGGTATTTTTTTTTTAAAAAGTGCTCCGAACGTAGGCAGTCCCCTTAAATATAAAATATATACAGTAATCTATATTCACATAGTTAATAGGCCAGCTTTCATTTTTCTCAAATGCAATTGCACGATGTAACTATTTTGAATGCGAATGTGTACCGGAAATCTCATCACAATATAATACTAAAATAAAATAAAATAAAAACTGATGTAAAATATTTATTATCAGTGTAAATCGTATTAAATAAAGGACTATTACAACTTCAGTAAGTTTTTACACACAGTCATTCGCCTGAATCCAAAATCAAAGACCTAATTATTTGACGTGTAAAACTTTCTCTCCCATCACAGAAAATTAAATAATTTTGCTGCCGAAAGTGACAAAATATCGCCTAACAAGAATTTCATTATTTCGAGCCAATAGATTAATTCTCGGAAGAAGATCTCTCGTCAACGCTAAAAGGTTTGGTATCATCTCGGATTAGCAGGTCGCCCTTGAGTGTTTTATGTGACGGTAGACTGCCGGCGGAAGCTCAATAGATCTCGTCATGCGTTAAAAAAGTTTTGTAGCAACAATACTCGAACCGATAATGAGAGACGTCGAAACAGCCAATTTGGAGGTTTATAACTGGGAACTTGCAGATAATAATGTTCAGGTGAAATGAAGGCAATTTTGGGAATTTTTAATTTAGAATATTCGTTTTGACAGGAACGGTCTAATGCTTTTCATTATCTTTGTTATTCCTCAATTTTCATATTTGACCAATAAAAAGAATTAACTACATATTAAACATTTTTTAAAACTCATCTTTACGGTAATATTGGACCTATAATGTCAACGTTAATAGTTTGTTTAATTTTATCTAGGATCTAGAGTTCATTAATCGCAGATACTGTTTTACCATACTTATGATGATTTCTTTGTTTTACCATCATTATGATGATTTCTTTGTGTTACAACGAATCTGACTAACTCTTAATACAGTTGAAGATTATAGCAGAAAAAAATTTAATGTTAAAAGGTTGCAACGGAAAATTCTCGCAGACATTCTGTTTCTAAGAAGGAATGTTTCCCCTAGAATACTTTTCCAATATGAGCGCTTAAAATTTACGCCACATACCAGCAAAATTAAGAAACATTTAATTTTCAAATTCCTTAATTATTGCAGGAGTTTATTTAGAGCTATGATTTGAACCTCAGTAACTCCTTTTGCACAGAATTAACAATAGCTAACCAAAAGTTACGAAGATACAGTTTGAAAATACATGCACTAATAAGCATTTCATAATACATATTATATCTATAGAATAATGCGTACATATGTGTATGTGTACTTATTATTTATGTATTATGTAATAAAAATGACCTGATTAACCTTTTCCCCTCGATTAAGTTATACGCGATTCGTAATCATACTATCTTTTCAGAAGAAATTTCAGTATGTCTCTCCAAAATATCGGCGTAATGTTAAATTATGTTGAGCCGGGGAAAATTTGCCTTCTCGATTCATCATTAACTAATCCTTCTAATTATTCTGGTCGATACCCACAAATGGAGAACTTAATACTTTTTTTATTCCTCTTTTGACTAGTCATGCAATATTATAATTAGTTTTTTTTTGGCAGCATAACAAGTTCTTAGAAATTACGAGCAGGATTTTCGATGTATAAAACAATATCTCTTGTTCTCTCTACCTCAAGTTGTATAGGCATATGCATACCGAATCTGTCATGCATTTAACGTTCATTTAAAGTTTAAACATTGGAAATTTTAATACGTAGTTTTAGATGGAATAATTCATATTTTTTAGGGTACCTGTCACTCAATATTTTCTTTTAAGGGCCATGGCGGCCTTTTGGTACAGCGTGCTGGTTTTCGGTGCTGAGGGCGCTCGGATCGAACCCTGTCGAAGCGCCACTAAAATGCCTCCGTTTGTGTCGTCCCTTCATAGGGGGCAATGCTGGTCCGCCTATATGGCGCCCACATAATAAAATGGCCAGCAAAACTGCGGTGATTTATAGGCGAATGTCTTTGCGACAAGTGCCTCCGCATTGAGAAAAAAAAAATTTCTTTTAAAAAATTTCATATTGATTGCTTATAAACACCTAAAGTTTCTAGGTGACTGACGAACAGAATCTTCCGTTTTTACCCTATAGTAATGTAATGTCAAATCTCAACTGGAGAAGAATTCAATTACTAAACACAGCGTTCCTTGAAACGTAAACTGGGGAACACGGTTAACAATTTTAAGATTTATCAAATTATTCAACCTTTTCTCTTTTAATGTATAGAAACAATTATAGAGTATTAATATTTTTTAATACTTTTAATTAACATCATTTTAAACTTTATCTATTTGCTGTCTATTTAAATTTGCAAACAAACAAAAATTACCTCTATAATTCCAATGCTTCTTAATGGCCAGCAATGCGTATACTACTTAATCGAATTATTGCTCGTGACAAGTACATTGAAAAAAATTCGCTACTCATGGATAGGTTTTGATATTGTTCACTGGAAACTACAAATTAGCTCAGGGGAGGAGCATATGTAGTTCTAATTGCAGAAACCTAACATAGGATCTAAAAACTCGGTTTAAATAAGATTCCCATGTTCACTGCCATTTTGGGCACCATTTGCATGTATTACTCACCAAAAATGATATTTGGTTGGTTGGTTGGTTGCTCAGGGTTTAATGGCGTAAGGTCCAGTAATATGCGCCAAACACTAGTCCAGGGCAGAACCACACCGCATTTATTAAATTATTAATTAAAAAATAAGTAAGCATAACAGACATTAGTGGAATGAAAGATGATAAAAACCAAAGTAAAAACAAACAAGTATGGAAAGGTGACAAAAACTGTGATATGAAAAGACTCCTTCGGACAGAGATTCACGATAAAAGTGGTCATACATATAAGATAACAGCATGTAAAAGATGATAAAAACTGATTAAAACACTGAGATATAAGAAGTCATAAAAAGTCATACATAAACAAGATAAAAAAAAACAGTCATGTATAAGGGTGATAAAAACAGAAAGAAGATGAAATGAATCAGATTGAATAAAAAAGATCGGTCCGGATTAGAAAAGAAAGCAGGGCAGCATGATTTATTGGGCAAGTTTCCCACAACAAATTAGATAAATTAGGCTTAAGGGTGTGAAAAATGAGACTTCGTTTACTTATATTAATCATCTTTTGATGTATATTAGGAAAAATAAATTCATGGTAATCATTGTATGCCTAAGACTACTTTACATGCGTGAGCGTTTATGCTTCTAAGCCCGTCTGCACACGGAGCAACTCAAAAGAAACTGATAACTGACTCGAATCACAAACCAGTCCGTGATGAGTCGTAACCTATGTAATTGAATGGAGCCACGCACACGGCGCAACTGGTTACAAACCCGTCCGACGGGTTTGTAACCAGTTGCGCCGTGTGCGTGGCTCCATTCAATTACATAGGTTACGACTCATCACGGACTGGTTTGTGATTCGAGTCAGTTATCAGTTTCTTTTGAGTTGCTCCGTGTGCAGACGGGCTAAGAGTGAAATATCCCGTCCCTGAGTGAGGTCCTTATTTCTCCCGCCTGAAGTGCAACATTTTCAGAACAGCGAAATGCACGTTGAAATACCTCAGAAGTTTTCTCCTCGTGTGAGCAAAGTCCTCACTTTCATGATTCTTCCCTTTTCCTGTAATATCCCGATAGCGAAAATTTTTCCGGCAATGGAGATAAAGAGATTCACGATATGGCGGCGGTTATTTAATTTCCGGTGGCATACTCCATCCGCCGTCGGACAAGATTATATATAGCCTTAAATGAATGTTAAAACGAACATTTCCTTGATCTTGCTCGTACAAAATCGATTACACACGCAAATGCACACTCCTTCGAAGTTAATTTCATTCATGACGTTTTTAACGATCTTCGCTACTCTTCGCTAAACAATCTTAATGTCCTCTATATCATATAAAAATATACGCAGCATTCAAATTGAATCCGAAAATCCATTAATGCAGTCGGGATGGCAGATACCATATTAACATGGTTTCCAAATAAGAGTTAGAACATACAGAATTATTACACATCTTTCAAAAAATCACCTTATTACTTCCAACTCATTTAAGATCAAAATGGCGATTTTATTCATATCTGCAGAGCACGTATATAATTGAGGCTATTGAGATCTCATTTTCGAATCAAAAATATCAAGAATGCTTATAAGGAATGGGAAGCTAACAATGTGGAATTAATAACTTCTAAAGCTACTTTATATTTGGTTTAAAATACAGTATCACATCAATTATGCATGGTTGCTGATGGGGCCAGAAAACATGAATAATGTACAGAGGAAATTCAAATTGGATCAACAAACAAAATTTTATTTCGATGTAAACACATGAAAATAAATAAATATACTGGCATACATTTTAAGAGCCGCTTACCCTAATTATGTGAATTCCGCTGTATAAATCATTTATTTTAAAATATTCTAAATTTCCTGGGCATGTAACAAGATTTAATGTCTTTTGAAAACCGTTTCAAACATTTGTTTTTAACTGTATTAAAAGTCGCAGAAATGTGTTGAATGTCTTGACAAACATTTTTTGCAAATTTCGAATATTTCTTATTAACCTTTTAAATAATTTATATTGGTTCACATGGATTTTTTTTTTTTTCTGAGAGCACAGCAAAAAAATTTTAGCTGCCATTTTTGGATTCTCCTTTCATTATTCCTGAATTAATTATAATTTAATACAATTAAATGTAAACAAAGCATCTCAAAAACTTTGTTGCCTCATGGCTGCAATGCTTTCCCTGCTGTTTAGACTCCCGGATTCTGTGATCTTTCCTAAACTCCTTTGTCTAATTCCTTTGTTTCCTCTTTTTCCACATCGGCCATAGATTCGGGACTGTCCAATTGGTTTTCACATCATTTACAGTTGTTGAATTCAATTCAAGATTTAACAACGTCAAAAATTTCGTGTTCAATTTAACACGCTGTTCTGACTTTAAACAGTAAATTGTGATATAATTAGCCCTCCTTGAAGCCAAAAAAAGGCCTTAGCGCAATTTATCAAACAATCAATCTACCATGAAAACACTCATCATATGTGCATCAGTGTAAACAATACATGTTACCAACGATAAAGCAAACAGTTTGTCTGAAACAAAACTGCAAATCTATGGGGAAATTAATCTTCTTTCCTTTACAAAACTAGGATTAGAACGTATAAAGGGAAGTTAGATTGTCCTCTGAAGCGTATAACTGAATTTATATGGTATCGCCTTCGACATATGTATTAGAGAAAAAAGTGGAACTAAGGATGCTATAAGTGGCGTCAGCCTACTCGAAATCCCATGTTCATTGCTAATGTGCTATAATTTTGTACAATATTTTCTAAAGAGGAAACGAATAGAGAAACCTTTTGAGTCCGTTGGTCAGAAAAAAAAGCACTTTTAATTCCCCAATTATCCGAGGTCAGGTGCTTTAAAAAAAATTCTTTCACGCATAGCGTTTAGAACTAGCCCATTTCTATTCTTTATACAAAGCTTTAAATATTGAAGTTACTTTGGTCACGATATTAACTTTCACTTCTTTGTTCATTCCCCAGAATTCCTACAATTCCACTGCATTGTAGATTAATAATAGCAACCGCCCAGACGAAAAAAAAGTTCTAAAATTAAATGAGTCTTTTGACGGAATGAACTGAATAACAAAAGAAAATAGCGGAATAACGAAAGGAAAAAAAATATCAGACTTAACACGATACAAAAGAAAATGAGCTGATGTGTGTTACATTAAACATTTACTCTTTATTTAATATAAGGCATTTATATTAAATAAATATAAGGCCCTTATTTAGCAGAAATGTTCTAAACAAGGATATATAATTGTAGTAGACCATAACACGAACGAACACACACACACACAAAAAAAAAGTCCAGGCAGTATAATCACATTGCTTTGAAAAGATTTAGCTGCTTGTTACCATGACTATGTCATAAACGGTTTTAGAATAACTTTTGTTTATTTTTCTAGAATTTTCTAATTGGGTAATGTCAGCAAAAGGATCAAACTTATTTCTATTGCTGATAATTTGAATTTTATTTTTCCTAGTTTAAAAATTATTCATCCAATTACGTTCTGTCTAAAATGCATACAACAGAATCTCACCTTTCGAATCCTATCTTCAGAAGGTTAAGTCCACAACATGAATGTTTTAATATCTGGATTACAGATTCATTTAACAAGTGATCAAAATTATCTATCAGATTAAAACTGGAACACTTTTAAAAGAATGGAGTATCGCCATCACCGAAAACGAAATTTCCATCTCCCTAATTGCTCCGTGATTTTTCGAACGCTGACAAGCTATTTTATGCGGATGAGAACATAACAAAGTCGATACTTTCAATGATTTCTGGGCGGACATTTATAAGACACATGTTGACCGTACGTAATGTTACATTCAATAACAAAAGTAATATTTAATGTTTCGAATTCAACCACAAAATACAGAAATATTTCTGATAACGTTCAGACTTATCTGCGTTTTCCTAGAATTCTGGTTAGTCCGTTTTACGGAGTGCCATGTCATGGGAAATCGTCATTTGTTCCCCATCAGGCTGTCCCACAAACATGCCTCGACAAACCCCTCCGGCAATTTTAGGAAAAGAATATCGATATATGCGGGTGTCGCTTGTGACCATTCAAATACCTTTATTGATCGATTTCGGTCCCGTGACACGTTTAAGGGTGGGAAGATGGGGTCTTCCGGGGGAATAAGAGATAAAACGATCGCGATACCACCATCTCCGAGAGAGACCGATTTACCCCCGAGAACTTGAACGAAACGTTCTTAAGTAATCAAACCACCCATAGAGGAGGAGGAGCAGAAGAAATCTCACTGATTTGTTGTACGACAGGAGTCTTGTGATTTGATAGTTTATTCTATTGATTATCATTTAAAGGAGGTATAAATAAAAGAAAGGAAATATTTTAAAGCTCTTTATTATGCACACTTAATTTAGATACAATCTTAAGGTTTTCAAACGTCGAATCATTTAATTTCCATTTCAAAACTTATACAGACAATGCACTTTCGTACGTAAAAAATTAAGCTATAATCTATATATATAAAACAGTTCCGTAACTGACTCATTCATTCACTGACTGACTGACTGACTGACATACAACGCACAGACCAAACCGCTGGACCTAAAGGGCTGAAATTTTGCATGGCGATTCTTCTAATAGTGCAGGGGTGCACTAAGAAAGATTTTTGAAAAATTCTTCTTAGATTATTTTAAATTAAATTTTTAAGCTGTTTTTTAAACTTTTTTTTACGTTTGCATTTAAAATAATACATTGAGGGTTATAAAATTTATATCACGAGAAAGAACATAAAAATTCCTTCAAAATGAATTTTTTTTCGAATTTTTATCTTCATTTCCTGATTTTTGGTGAATTTTTAAAGATTAATTTTTAGAATTTAATTTATTAAATGCTGATCACGTGATTTCTTTTTCTGGTACTTTCAATAAATTTATCGTCACGTGCGTAACAACTAAATAGACAAAAAAAATTTTTTTTTTCTCTTTCTAATGCAGCAGACGATTGGATATTATCAAAAAAAAATGCATATCCCTTACGATTTTTTTATAAATATATATATATAGATAGATATATATTTTACATCAATTGTATACATTGATCATCGCATTTATTATAAATATATATATTTATTTTTTTGCATAAATTGCATACGTTGACCGTTGTATTTAATTTGAATGTACTCCGTAGCGAAGCGCGGGTTTTCACCTAGTCGGAAATAAACAAGAAAGAGAATGATGCTTTTAAGTTAAAAAAGCAATTAAGAGGCAAACTGATATTTTTATAGTTTTAACAGGTAAAGGTTTTTTACCCAAAGCGACATAAAAAAAAGAGAATTAGGTTACGTTCCAAGAGGTAGTGATTCCATATGTGTTTTTAATAAAACGAATATATACATACTCTGTTATATATCCATTTAGATTTCATCCATGTGTAAACAGAATTTTTTTTATCTTATATTCCTTTATAAAAACACGATATTTTACAGGGCTGGCTGGTATAATTTTTCCGTTTCAGGATTAACAGATCATAAATTCGCTCTCCAAAAATTTGAATTTATGTTATAGTTTGTATTATTCAATCGTCCCGATCACTCTGATGCGTACTAGATTTCACGGGAGTTTACAATTTTTGAACACTCTATATATATAAAACAGTTCCGTAACTGACTGACTCACTGACTGACATACAACGCACAGACCAAACCGCTGGACATAAAGGTCTGAAATTTTGCATGGCGATTCTTCTTATAGTGTAAGGGTGCACTAAGAAAGATTTTTGAAAAATTCTTCTTAGATTTTTTAAAATTAAATTTTTAAGCTATTTTTGTAACTTTTTTTAGTTTGCATTTAAAATAATAATTTGAGGGTTATAAAATTTATATCACGAGAAAGATAAAAAAAATTCCTTTAAAATGAGATCTTTTTCGAATATTATTTTCTGACTTTGGTGAATTTTTAAAGATTAATTTTTAGAATTTAATTTATTAAATGCTGATCACGGGATTTCTTTTTCTGGTACATTAAATACATTTATCGTCACGTGCATGACAACAAAATAGACAAAAAAATTTTTTTTTGCTAATGCGGCAGACGATTGGACATTATCCAAAAAAATACAATAAAATATATTATGTTCCTCAAATTGTACTATATTAACTGTACTATATTCTTTAGTATGTCCTATTACATTTAATTTGAATATTTTCTTCTACATTATTTTGTCTATAAAAATATCCCTTTCGATTTTTTTATAAATATATTTTTTTGTTTTTTTTAACATCAATTGTATACATTGATCGTCGTATTTATTTTAAATATCTATATATATATATATATATATATATTGATATATATATATTGGCATTAATTGCATACATTGGCCGTTGTATTTAATTTGAATGTACTCCGCAGCGAAGTGCGGGTTTTCGGCTAGTATTATATTATATTATATATATATATATATATATATATATATATATATATATATGTATGTGTGTGTGTGTGTGTGTGTTGGTGTTGGTGTTGCGGGTAAAAATTTAAAGCTGGTTTATTCATAAAATTTAATCATAAAATTGTAGTCCTAGGCAGCACGAGTCGTCAAAACTCAATAAAAAAATATAGTTCCCATTTCAAAACACGTAGTAAGCCCTTCAGTGAGAGGGCGACTTGAGTTGAACCCTCCACGAGGGACTCCCAAGCTCTATCTGCATTCAGACATTCTGCGAGAGAGATCTGAGTTCTTATCAGCAAGGAATCCCCAGTCAATCTGAAGAGAAATTGTATAAAGGCAATTATACGTCACATATCACTGCGACACTTCTTAAAATAAACTTTCCTTGTGGTCAGGATTTCGACTAATTCAGCCATTTCATCATTAGGCGATTCCTTATGGTTACAAAGTAAAAGTTTAAATATTGCAAGCTGGCTGTTTATCAGGGTCATGCTTAGCTGTTAGATCTGAGCGCACCTGATGGTAGATATAAAAAAAATACTAAAATTTTAACAGGGGTTTGTAAAATTATAAATTAATGGTACGAGTGTGACAGTGGTTTTAAATAACAACATATAGAATGTTACAATAAGCAATTTAGTTAAGTCTTAGATGCTTTAATAGGCCCAACAAAAATGCATTTTTACATTATGAAATTTTAATTAACGGTGCTATGAAAATATTTCTTACATATATAAAAGCATTTTCTGGGGGTTACGTGTTCGCGATATGCCGTAAGAGTTGACGATTTTTGTAACTGGCTGATAGGTTACAGAAATATCCGGAAGATGGTCGAATGGCTAGGCCGCTGACATTCGGTACCGGAGTCTGTGGATTCGAGTTCCACTCTTGGCATGGATGTATGCAGCCATTCGGAATCGGCTTTAAGCTGTAGGTTCCGGTCTACTGAGCCCTCGTGTAGCAAAAACTGACTGTAGCACTCCATACGAAACCAAACGAGACTATAGAAATAAGTTGACGTTAGAATAATTACAAGATAAAAAGAACTTTTTATATACCATGTTTTTAAATTTTCTGTTGAATCATATAAACTTGACAATTCTATGTATTAATACATACTTTTTAAAAGAATTTTTGATGAATTATCCCATCAACTTGAAAGAAAATGAAGTTAATTGGAAGTTAACTTGCGTTTACCTTTTCGTTCCCGTCCCGACCGATAGATGGCTGCACCAGTCTACAAAACAAAATTAACTAAAAATTAATTTAATTCTGCTTAAAGATGGTTAAAAGTATTAAAATAATACATTGTCATCGTATTCTGAGCTATTCTAAAAGTTTCAAATGTCTAGCTAGTCGGGAAGTTAGTTAAAAATAGATTGCAAGATTTGTACTGGACAAACACACAAACACACAAACACGCAAACAAACAAGAAAGCGAGTTTAAAAAAATGGTAAAAAATTACAATTATTGGACGGCTTAAAGACCCGGGTCATACGCAAAATGTTAGTGTACATTTTTAAAGACATGGAGATCAATTGAAAATGAAATCCCGAAAAAAACTATGCAGGTTTGATTTAGCGTGTAGGATTAGAGAAACCAAGAGGGGTAAATTAGGGAGAGGGAATGGGAGATAGAAGATCTAAACAAGCCTCAAGACGAAAAAATCATAGTGTAAAAAATTTAATTGCAGAAAACGGAAAAATGATGGAAATTAATGTCAGGAGTTTTTTTTCATTTTTGTTGTTAGAAGAGTAATGATGTGATGAAGGTGACTATATTTCTGACTATATTTAATAACAAATTAAATATAGTCAGAAATTGGGAAGTTTCTTACTCAACTCACACACATATCCATACACTTATTCGATACTTTTCCTACACTATTTCTTCATTTTTAGCCATGCATCTAGTCTTCACTCTTAAAACTATGATAAACCCTAATACTATGTATTCAAAATTCCTCTAACACTTTTTTTTCTCCCAGTAATAAAAAATAAAAAAAGTTGGAAATACTAGAACTTTTAGACTAATTTAATTTTTAATTCAATTATTCAATTAATTGTATGCTAATTCTATTTACGAAAAAGTTTACTCAGTAACTCTATCGATTTCACTTAAATAAACGAAATAAACAAACCTTTTTCATGTCCTTTAAAATACAAATAAATATATGGAAGATTAAAAAGTAATTTGTCTTGCCAGAATTTTCAGCAAATGTGTCCAATGCCCTGATTCTAAGGTATAATTTTTTCTCTACTAGAAACACCATTTCAGGTATAGCGGAGTCTTGTATATGTAATAGATGCAACAAAATGTGTGGTAAATCATACTTCTTTAAGGGTGTATAAGGAGAATTCATTTTCTCCTGGTGCTCTCTTTCCTCTTATTCCTCCTCAAAAAGTCGCCGTAAGACTGTAATGAATAAATGATAGCTTCAACTAGGAGCTTTGGAGAGGTGTTTTTTTTTTATAGATGTTTGGTGTCTTCAAAATATTTAGTTTATTAAAAACTAAATAGAGTTGTGATTCAGCTTTTTAAGAGAAGCTTAGGTATTCAACCCTTTTATGGGATTTATCCAAGAATTCAATGATTTATTTTACAATCCCATAATTTGTTTGTTCATCTGCATGCAAAAACAAATTAAACTGATTTGTTTATTAGTCAGAATAACAATAGTTTCGTTCTCAAATACAGGAATATACGAATAATTACCACATAAGATATGAATTTTTTTAGGTCGCAGGGACTGACGCAGGGGCGGCTCCAGTCCAGAGATTTGGGGGTGGGGGTAACGTCGTGTCTTAGAGTTATATATATATATATATATATATATATATATATATATATATATATATATATATATATATATATATATATATATATATATATTATTAATGTTTTTATTTTGATTTTAACATGTGCTTCCAAAACAAATAGGTAGTGTTTTATTTAACATTGATGGGTTTTTTGGGGGGGGGATTGCTACTACTGCCCCCCCCCTTGGAGCCGCTGTTGGTATGACGCAAGAACTATGTAGTTAATTCTCAGATAATTCAAATCATTTTCCCCGCATATCTTGGTTATTTATTTTCAAATGTTTATTAATTTGCATTTAATTATCTATTTTTTATATATAATTTACTTTAATTTTTTTATACATATTTATTTTACTTCCTTTTTTTTGTTTTATTTATATTTCCCCATTCCATTCGCTACACTTTATTAATTTATTTCTTATTTTATCTTATTCGTCTAACACGGCGGTTCTCAATCTGGGGGGGGGGGGGGGCGTAGAGGAATTTCAAGGGAGGCGTGAGTTTAAAAAGAAAATAAATAAAAAGTAAAACTAACCGTAATTTACTGTACTCAAATTTGCGGTCACAATGTAACCGTAACGTATTTTCGACATACGAACACGAACACGATAATTGTCGTATGTCTGGCAACACTGCAAGAGTTTGAGAACGGTTTCTCGCTCAGCTGCTTTCCCTTTAATATTAATTTTTCCCTTTTTCCTTTCAAATTCTCAGGCGCAATTTCTATTTCTCCTTCACGCATGCGTGTCAGTGTCATCTGACTCATGTGATTCATCTCTGCGCATGGGTGTAGTGGCTGTGAGTCACCATTTCTATTGTGATTCTTGACACCCGTGTTGTTATAATCTCATTAAAAAGTGAAAGTGACAAATTGTGTGTTGTTGTAGTGAGGGCGGAAAATGGCTAAATCACTGCAAAAGAAAAGACGTTATAATGACGATTATATTAAATATGGATTTACCTTCATTCAGAAAACCGGTAGTCAGTTACCTCAGTGAGTTATTATCATGCTGTTCTGAGTAATGATGCAATGCGGCCTGGACGATTGGAACGACATTTGACTACAAATCATTCTGCTCTGAAAGACAAGCCTACTGACTTTTTATTGCCAAGAAAAACGGTCTTAAACACATGAAACTTGATTCCACTGGAAGTTTTCGAACTGACAATGAGAAAGCTGTTGAAGCTTCTTATAACATTGCCATATTGATAGCAAAAGACAAGAAACCTCATACAATTGGTGAGTCACTAATAAACCCTTGTTTACTTACTGCTTGTAGTACTATGCTCAGTGAAGACAGCTGTAATAAAGTTCCAAAAATTTCTCTGTCAAACGACACAGTAAAACGCAGAATTGATGAAATGGCTCTGGATTTAAAAAATCAAGCAGTGCAAAAACTATAAAGCTCCCATTCTTTTCTTTGCAATGTGATGAAACAACCGACATTTCAAAAGAAGCACAGTTATTGTTTTACTGCCGATTATTGAAAGAACTGAATTCTTTGAGGAAATATTGTTTTCAAAATCTCTGGAAACGACAACTAAAGCTGTTGATATATTTTCTGCGCTTCATACTTTTTTAGCAGCTAATGACCTTCTTTGGGAGAAAGTTATTGGAATATGTACTGATGGAGCTCAAGCCATGACAGGACGCCGATCGGGGTTTATAGAATTGGCTAAGAAACAGAACCCTAAAATAATTGGTTTCCACTGTATTATTCACAGATAAGCGTTAGCTTGTAAGACTCTACCTGAATCACTCAACGTTACTTTAAATATAGCAATCAAAATAGTAAACCATGTCAAATCCAGTGCTTTGAACACTAGACTCTTTGAGGCGTATGTCAAGAATTGAACAGTGACCAAGAAACTCTTCTTTTTCACACATAAGTTCCATGGCTGTCCAAAGGTAATATGCTTGCTAGATTATTTAACTTAAAATCGGAAGAAATTTTTTTGAAGACTTCAACGAAAGCATACCTGTATAGCATGTTTTCAGATGACAAATTTATCTTTCACTTGGCATATTTATCAGACTTTTTCGAAATACTCAACTTTATGCTCAACACGAAGCTACAATATCAGAAAAACATTATGAAGACTTATGATGCAGTTAAGGGTTTCACAGAAAAGATAGCTCTTTGGCAACGCCGTCTTCAGAGTTCAGAGCCAAACTTTTCATCCTTTCCAAGATTGAACGACCTCCTCGATGATAAAAAAAATCCCCCATTGCAACGGATAAATGAATTGAAGGGCCTTATATCAGGACATTTGGTAGCATTGCAAAATGAAATTGCAGACTATTTTCCAGATATTAGTTCAGAGAACTGGGAGTGTAAGTTGAAAAGAGATCCTTTTAAAATCGACGTGGATGTACTTCCTGATCATATTCAGGAACAGGCAATTGACCTAAAATGTGATTCTCAAGCAAAGGCGGAATTCCAAAACATGGATGTTGAGAATTCTTGGTTATGCTATTTTCCTATTTACCCAGAAGTTGCTTTGGAAGCTTTGAGGCTGTTAGTTCAGTTTTCATCCACATATCTCTGTGAATCTGGATTTTCAGCATTAGCATACATAAAGTCAAAATATCGAGCAAAGCTGGACGTTGAAAGTGACCTGAGGTGTGCTTTGTCACAGTTAAAACCTAACATTCAAAAACTTGTCAAGGACAAACAGTGCCAGCCTTCTCATTAATGTTGTGACAGTGACTGGCCAACCTCAAATAGATCCTTGATCAGTGGCGCACCGAGGATTTTTTCTTGGGGGGGGGGCGAGATGAACGGATAAAAATAGTTATAATGCAAAATCAATATTCATAATGCAATTTCTATTTCTTTGGCGGGGGGGGGGGGGGGGGGGGGGAGGGCCCATTGGCTCCCCCCTGGGTGCGCCACTGTCCTTGATTACCTCAAATATATTTGATCCGTATTTAATTCTCTCATTTCATATGTTCTAATAATAATATGCTCCAAATTAAGATACGTAAAGTAATATTAAATTTTGTGTACGAAATTATCTATTTTATATTTTTATTTAATAACCAGCTTCAGTTTCAAATTTCGCCTGTAATACTTGTAATGACCACATTTGGTGGGGGGGGGGGCATGACCTCAGATCAGTGTTCAAAGGGGGGGGCGCAGAGCCTGAAAGGTTAAGAAGCCTTCTCTAACAGGCAAACCCTAGGATTCCTCCTTATGATTCTATAGTCATTTCTAATTAATTGATAATCTGTGAAAAGAAAAATCCACGCTACTTCTCACGACTTACTCTCATTAATAAATATTAATATTTTCCTATGCATGAGATAGACTTGTTTGGCATGAGATGACAGTTTTGACATCTTTGTACTTTCAACCTGGCGTGTGATGCAATTATCACTTTTTCTCAGCAGGCTTGCTCTTGAAAGAATGGCCTCTCCCTTCCGAAGACAATCGAGGATGAGTTCCAACTCAGAGAAACCCCATAACTTTTGTAATGCGGAGGTCGAAATGCTGGAAGAGACCCCAATCTCGCCAGACAGCGGCATTCCTCGACAGCTTCGGATGCCATGCCCGAGTGATTACCTCTTCTTTAATGAAGACCCTTTGGCACTTAACTTGGTTCTGGAAATATTCTAAACACTCCATAGGTGACACTCGAGCATGAAGTAGTTCGTCTTTAAATGTAATCTTCTCGTTGAGGTGTAAGAGATAAGAGAGGAATAAAAAAATCAACAACTTAGGTTAAGATTCTCAAACGTTTTGAGACTCCACACTGCCAATTTTAAACTTTAAACAGAATTAATGTAAGAAATGCAAGGCCTACGTCATGAAAGGGTGCTTTCTGCAAAAGAATATTTTGGGGGAAATATTCCACATGATGTTGTTTCTAATGCCCCCCTGGGCGGAAGGTCCAAACAGGCATTGAGGGCTGATGTGTGCAGTCCCGTTTTACAATGGCACCACAAGGGTCGAAGTCCGTCTTAGCTAGGTGCCAACTCAATTTTAACCACACCACTAGGGGTGACATCTGGGGGGATCATACTCTCTCCCACCCTCTCTGACCTCATAGAAGGACTTTTCGTCCTACGGATTTAACGTGCCCATATCCGGCCTAGACACGGAGGTATTTAATGGCACTTGTCAGGATTCGATCCGAGCACCCTTAGCACCGAACGCCAGCACGCTACCACAAGGCTACCTCGAGCACTAGTATTCCACGTTTACGTCCCATATTTTGAATGTCCTTTATTAGGACAAAAAAAATCTATCAGAAACTTATTTATATACATTGCAACCATCGAAATTCAAACTGTCGACTTAAGCAATCATGTCCAGAAACATTCCTTTATGCAACATTGAAAACGTAGAGAGATACGATACCATTAAGGGAAATCTATTTTGTCGCAACGAATTTTTCTCGTTTTCTGTTTTGATTACAGAGAATTTATAAATCGTTGTGATGTCTGCATTAGTTACAACAATCGTAAGAATACTGTCTGTTTAGAAAATGTGGAAAAACAGTAGAGAAATAGGAAATTAAAGAAATCATATTTCGCAAATCAAAGAGCGGGATAAAAAGTGTTTTCCCCTGAAGACCATTTCGTTTCATGACTCACCGTAATTCTCGGGACATAAATATACGCTGAGAATAATTAACACGCAAATGTTTTCTCTTTGTTAGAACTACTTAATTTTTCAAAGAATAAGAAGGGAAAGACTAATTACTTCTCACATTTATATTAATTCATTAATGGTTCCTTGTTTATTTGCTTTTTCAAATTTCCAAAGGTATAAGAATTCGCGTTTTAATACTTTTATTATGAAACAGGGAAGGGGGGGGGGAAATTATAGTATTCCTGTAGAAGGGGAAATTTTAGTATTACGACATCTATATTAAAAAATACAGTTCTAGTTAGAGCTAATTTAGCTTACAAAATGTGTATAATTATGTCATGGACTAACAACAGAGAATAATTATTTACCTCACCCATTACACCTTTCAACTGACGTTCCTGTCACACATTTCCTCACAAATATGATGACATTAATCAACGCTACGCTGAATTTGTGATCAGACAACTTATTTATGCAAAAGTTCCACATTGAAACATACTTTTTCAATTATCAAAAGTGTATTCCCATGCTTGCAGTGCAAAGAGTGTCAAGTCCAAAATTGTAATTTTGAGAAAAGCGGAATTGAAAGAAAAAACCGGCTTTTGTGAAGTCAGTTTTTTTTTAAGTTTAATTTTTAGTATTTTTTAAAGCAAATTTTTTAAATTTTATTTTTAGTGAGTAAAGAGTGTTTAAGTTCTTGACTGGAATATAACTCCTTTAACACTAACATGTTTGTGTTTTGTTTCACATATCCCAAATTTCCCCTGATGCATAAAAATATTTAAGAGTGGAATTGGACTTAGCTTTTATGTACCCTGCAGTAGCCCTTGATTTTTCAAATATGTTTGGTTTGATAGCTCCTTTTAGCCCATTTTGGACTTAATACCCTTTGCACAGCAAACATAGATTTTAACTCGTTTTCAACCCACACAACAAGAGACAATAGAATTCTTCACACGTATTTCGCTGAATTTATGCAACCTTAAAGCACACGGGAGAAAGACTGATATCCCAAAAGTATCGCGATTCTTCTCACACTCAATTGCGCTAACAGTTTTAATGTAACTTCTTTCCTACGGAGACTCAGTTATTGTTGTGTTTGTTTTAATTCTTAAATATATTCTTATCTCTATAATATATACATTTTTATATACACTGTATTTCCTACACGTGCGATTTCTGAGGGTGTCAGAGAGTTATTTATCTCTGTGGCAACAGAAGTCCTAACAAAATTCCTTCGTTTGAAAACACAAAAAGATCGTATTAAAAAGCCCAGTAGCTCGTTGATATTGCCATGCATCACAAAACTTCTTTACATGATTAAAAAAAAAAAATGTTTATTGCCTTCGAGTATTACATTTTGATTCAGTTTTATCAAATAATTTCCTGCTCGAGGGTAAAGGTCAGAATCCTTTGAAATTGTGTTAATCAATCGGATTATGTTTAAATGTCAAATATAAATGTAGTTATGTGAACTTATTGTTTTATATTAATGAATGAAGTAATTCGTACTGCCTCAAAATTATTAACACGTGGAAAGTTAATAGAAAGCAAGGTGTAATCCCTATTACTCCTCTTAATTATTTTTTGTTTTGTTACATGTTAATATACAAGTTATAGATCGAGAAGTAGTAAGGAATTCGCCTATGTCGGGAATACTGGACTTTATGGTGTAATAAGAGAGTTTTGATCTTTAATATCTTTTAATTCTAAATTTTTTCTTAAAATATCATTTTCCTCCTTTGAAATAACACCGTATTAAGATCAACTAAATTTTTTTCGATAATATTTCTTTACCTGTCAAATTTGCCATTGTTTTGTTACATAAAGGTACAAATTTTAATATGTTTGGGGAACTAATAATGTGAGATACATTATTTGTTTTTCTTTAGGTACATCGAGTAAAATTTATAAACAGGGGAGAAACAGATTTTTAAAAATACGTTTTCATTAATAGACAAACTCTTTGACAAAATTTAATGAAAAGGTGATAAGGAAGGTGAAATCGTAAAAGTATCGAAAAGTACTGCTATTAAAAAAGTACTAGTTGGTATCCGTCAAAACATGGCGGCTGGATAGTAAATAAATGTACTAATACACAAATTATACTCAAAACATCATTACCAAATGTTGAAAATCATAATAATGCGCAGAAACAAATTAATGTTTAAGCGGTCTCGTGCTTAGTGAGTATCAGAAGCCAGATTTAAAAATGTCACTGAGCATGCGCAGAAAGAAAATTTTTAATTGCAAATTATCGCTAATTAAACATCGCGAAATAAACAATTTACATCAGGTTTAATCTTATATTTCACAAACATAATTATCTTAAAAATTAAAATGGTAGAGAGAGATCTAGAAAGAGACTCCTCGGCATTGAAACATGTCACTGAGTATGCGCAGAAACAGTGAGTTTCTAAAGCCAGATTGAAACACGCCAGTGAGCATGCGCAGAAATCAAATTTTAATTGTAAATTATAACTCATTAATAAAAATTGCAGTTACAAAAACCAAATTTGACAAATTTACAGATTACAATCTTTCGTTTAAGACCAAAATGAAGTAAATTGATGCAGTAGTTATCTCTCACGGACTGCCCAAACAGTCGGCTTAGCAACTTAAATATATAGATATTGTACAAGATAAAATGAAGTATATTGTGCAAGAAAATGCAAATAGGTTACGGGTAAAACATTTTAAAAATAAGTAATAATGGAAATAAACTGCTTAATATACAAATTACTAATTAATTATTATTAGAATGTTGCAACCATTTTTACAGTTTTCTCTCAAACTGATAATTAAAGCAGGTTCAATAAACAAACATCTCAGGGGGTTTCCGAAAGATTGTAAACAACCTATCTAAATATTTATTCTTATGAGCGCACGGTATCCATCTTGATGTTGACATCGAGAAAAATTAATTTGTTGATATACGTATACCTCACGATATTACTAATTAATTCTTAACAGGAAATTAGCTTAATTAAGTAAACATTAATTTACATAGATTATATGTTAAAATCTGCCAATTGAGAATTTCTGTTTGTTACAATTAATGATAAATAATTTCTGATAAATCATTTTTGTAAAAAAAATACGTATAAATTAGCCCCCTCCCCCCTCATAGAATTTTACTTTTTTAAGTTTTCATGCTAGTTTAATGGCTTGATGACATGCCTGCAATATTGAAAACCAAAGCATTTTCTCTAAAGACGAATTAAAAATTTACTACAGTAGTTCTATCATGATTAAAAATCCCAAGAGAAAACGTAAACGATTGGTCTATTTCATAGTGAATTATTTCCCATGGTTTTTACCTTGAAATGGAAAAGCGTTGAAGGTGTGTTTCATGGTTTCCTTATCTAATTATTTTAGTTCAACAGTACCGCTTTATTATACTTCAGTATTTAGAGATCGAATATGAATCTATTTTACATCTTTTTTTCATCTGCATAATATCTCTCAATTACGACACTGATGTGAATTAAGAGTCAGAACATTTTCGATAGATATCCCCATTGTTAATCCGTGATTGGATTATACATCATTCCAAAAGAAAATAATAGGTGGAATCTCCTGTCGAAAATTAAGATGAGTTTCCCGCTTATGACGCAACAAATAATTAACGAATTTCCGTATTTTAGGTTTGGTTTGGTTTGGAGCGCTACGGTAATTTTTTTGCTACACGAAGGCTAATAACTACTGCTTAAAGCCGATTCCGAACAGCTACAAACTTCCATGCCCACAGACTCCAAAAAACAAGCGCCCTGGCCATTCGGCCATCGTCAGACACCGTATTTTAGAATAGAACTGAATATGAATTTATCCTTCATTAAGATTTGATTTTTTTTAGCTATAGGTCCTTCTCCAAGCTCGTGTTAAATCTGAAATCTAAATACGGCTAGATTAACTAAATAAAACTCATTAAATTTTTCCATTAAAGTTTGTTTTCACGCTACCTTTTGTTTTGATTTAAAATTCCGGTTTAAGTTGCATGTCAAATTAATAAATATTCTCAGTGGTTAATGTATTTAACTTGAGCGTTTAAATGTATTTTAACTGAGTTTAAAACTCGACATTTCTGTGAGTTTTAGTTATCACGTAGAGGGAGGGGGGGGGGTGTTACTACCGTCAGAACTGAATAGTTGGAAAAGGCGAAGGGATTTTCATTCATAACCTTCTGAGACGTAAAATCAGAATAATATTTATCTCAGAGACATTCAAAAGTTTTCTATCCACATTAAATTTGCTGAAAGGAGAAGAAATCGTTTAATTTTAATTCAATCTTTTTTATCTACTAAACAGAGTATTTCTCGAAGCGTGTTCCTGGATTCTTTGAAGAGAAGTGCCTTTTCGCTTTAAACAAATGTTGGTAGAACAAAATACTTTTAACTGTTTTCTGATTCTTTGAGGCTTTTTCAAGAGTCTGAAAGGCAGGATGGAATCCGTGATGATATCAGGCATTCTCTTATTAGAATCTGCAAAGCTGTGACTGTTTAGTAAAACTAATAAACAAACAGCTATGAACAAAATAAATTAAAAGTTAATTTAAAAAAAGCTAACAGGATTTTTGGCTGTAGATTACGAAAAAAAATTAAATAACCTCAGACATTTAGTTAAAGTCCATGATTGAAAAAGTTCCAAGTCTAACTTCTTTGTACAATTTGTCTTTGTAGAGTATGGTATTTGTCTTGTAGAGTTATGAAAACGACCTATTCGAGATTTAAAGCCGTTCACAGCAACACAGTTACGTGAATCTGGCTTTTCTGAATGTTTTAATACAAAATATAACACCCGTTACTCAGATTGAACGTTTAGAATCGCTGGCTGTCGAACGCTTAAGACAGTCAAGTTCAGCAAGTAAAAAATCCAGTTTTAGTTAAATCAAGCTATTAGAAGATAATGGTACTGAAGAAGAGACAATTTTCTTTGCCTTGTTTGTTATTTGCAATTTTCACGGAAATTACGAGTTCAAAGATATTTATAACAGAATTTTAATGCTTCATTTCTCATAAGTTTTAACGTGAATAAATTATCTTGCTAAAATACCTTTTGATTCATTTAATGTCTAATTAAAATTTGGTTATCGTGGGTTGTCTGTAAAATGCAAGTACGGGTTCGGTGATTTTTGGAAAATCGTATAAAGGTTCTACGCCAGAATCAGTTCAACCGGAACCATTGCACCTGTCAATTCACCCTTTGTAACACAGGTTATCCTCAGATAATAAAAGGTAATCAGAATCTTCCGAAGTTTCGTTTTCATATATTCTTGACGTTCTGATACGAATCAAACATGGCATCTGGATATGTTTTAAAAGGATCTCATGTCGCACTGCTGAGCTATTTGTAATTTAAAAAAGATATAAGGGCACGGTGACCCGGTTGGCAAGAGCAGCGGGCCAGTGATCTGGACGTCTCTGGTTCGATGCTCGCCACTGACAAATTCACCGCCGTGTACTCTAATGGTGGCTGTTGCACGTAAAATCTGTCGTGGCTGCAATATCCTCCAAGCTCTCAAAATTTACCTTTGGGGGTGCGGGGTCAAGTGTACCGGTCTCGTCACTTGACTCGGTTCAAAATTACAAGACCGGACCCTCAGCCAAGTCGGACTCCGATCCTTGTGAGTTAAAACCGGAGCCTTATCTTAGAGCCCAATAGCCTATAATGGCCGTGTTCTGATGCTGTTGTCAGTCAAGGGGCTTAAGCCACAACAACAGAGAAGATATTTGTTAAGGTATGGACGGCGAATTACCGAGAAAAACATATTCATTAAGATTATTCTATAGTTCAATCACTAGATTTCAAATATTCTTATCCTGAGGATCAACTCATGTGTGTGTCAACATTTTTTTCCAGCTTGGATATAAATTTCGGCTTCACGGCAGGGCCCGATTTAGAAAATTCTTGACTATAGGCACAACTCGGGATGGGGGGCCTCCTAACACTGATGTGGGCGGATAATCATGAATCATTGTGAAAGTACCATTTTACCAAGAATTGGCTATTTGGAGCGTAGAAGCCTAGAACATTATCAAATAACAAAAAGCAATACAACATATTAACTTCATCATTAAAACACCAATACAATGCAACCAGAAAAACTTATTTATCCCTCATATACACTATAACATACATGTGATGAACCAATCAGTCAAATTTGAAAGGATATAAAAAAAATAATTTTTTCTATCCGAAAGGATATTAAAAAAGGTAATATAAAAAAATTGAATTGGAATTCTTTTCTTTTTTTTTTCCTTTAAAAATAAAATTTTTTTGGGGCCCACAACATTCGAGGGCCCCTAGGCCCGGGCCTAATGAAAAATCAGGGCCTGCTTCACGGAGAGTCTCTCACGGAAGTACCGGTCAGCATCTGTAAATTCATTTCCTCAAGATTTCCCGTCATTTTCAGTCTCTCGCCGATACTTCATTAGTCCAATCAGTTTATACTGCCTTTAACTCAGTTTACCCAGTTTATTTTCATTTAAAGACAAATATTTACCGGATCGCGAGAACTTCCCTGCGAGATCTTACCCAACGCGCTCTCTCCCCTCTCGCAACCGGCTGCCACGTGAGGCGATGAATTGCGCTAAAATGACGCAATCACTCGACAGGAGATCGTTTCTGTCTTGTCTATCGGATCGGACGCTCGTTTGGCTCGCCTGAACCGAATTCTTGGCATCTGGCCAGGCGGGTACATTCGCTCCTCCGAAGGTGCATCTCGGAGCTCCCGTACTCTCAGATTGCAGCAATGTTTACAATGCGTTTGAGACCTCGTGGAATATATGACTTGCAACGGAACGCAATTTTTGCTTTCTGCTCTCCTAAATTGCTCCATCCCACCTTGCGCGAATTTTAAGACTGAAATTTCTCTCATTGAATTATCTACTTGTACGGTCGTAATATGCGGGGAAATTGAACCTATTCTTGGGCTCCCCCCTAATCAAATAATGCAGGTACCCTGTCTTTTTATTTCTTTATTTTATCGTTGGAAGTTTGGGTCCAAAAATGTACTTATTGATTTATGCCTGTCTTTTACTCCTTTCAAACATACTCAATTACATTTTTAAATGGCCATGAATAAAACAATCGTAAAATACTCCAAAGAGGTCTGAATTCTAAAATCTTTTTAAACTTAAAAAAAAAAAAAAAAAAAAAAAGTCATAGTTTTATGATAAGCGAAGTCGTAACTATTGTGAAATTAATGTTCAGTTCCTATTTAAAGGAAGTTGCATTATTCAATTTAAATTCTTCAGGAAGAATAAAAAAGATCGTTGAATATGGAAGTTAAGTTTCCCAATTTAAAACTTTAGAAACTCGAATAAAATATAAAAAGGTAGAAAAAAATCTAAACTAAACAGCCATTTCAATAAGAGGAAATATCAGTTGCCTAGGTAAATAAATTTTGCATGAGTGAAAAATGGTGTATAACTATGGAAACAGAACTCGTAAGATAACAAACATTACTCCTAAACCTTATTACTATAAAAGGCATACAAATTTTTTGACAATGCATTAGAAATGGAAAGAAACCGTTTCAAAAAACAAATTACACAAAGATAACTGCAACTTGCCCCCATCAAAATTTTAAACATTGTAAAATGCGAAGATTCATCACTCACGCATTCCATATATTTTCTTAAATTAAAATAAAAGAAATCCGTAATTACCTCTGTACATGTTTCTTATTAAAAAAGCTTTTTTCATGAATAGTAAAAATTTTTTAAAAGAAATTTATGATTTATACCCAGCCAGATATATACACACATACACCAAAAAATAAAGTACTTACAGGCGTGCTAAAAAAAAATATAATGCAAAACTTTCGAAAAAAAATTATGAAAAATTCAAAGTTTTTATTATACGGGAAAAAAAACTGTCTTACATAAAAATTGCTACATAGAAGCTGTTTTCTGAAAAGAGGGACTAATTAGCGCGTATGCATAAATAAGTCTTTTTACAAATTTATCCCACGCATAACAGAATTAGTGAAGGTTTAGCATTTTAGACAAAAAAAAATAATGCAAGAATTCTCGTTACAGTAAAATGTGTAGGGATTCAGAAGCTACCATGATATTAATTAATTTTAAAGTTATGTTACACGAACTTTTCTTGCTTGGATGAGACAGTAGGGACAAATAACCCCTTTATATTGGAAATTTCTTTACCTCAAGGGAAAAGTTCCTAAAAAAAATTAAGCGAAAGCATCAAACTGCATTTTCGAATGCAGTTTAATAAAGAAATTAATTTCATGCAAAGCAATTTGTGGATTATTTCCAATGGCGATTTACAAAACTATATATATATAAAAAAAAGAATAAACAAAAGAGAGCTAAATCGTCCGTGAACCCAAAAGTCTCCTGGCTATCCAGTATCTCTTCTACACTGGAGCTGGAGGTAAAGCGGAGCAAGTCAGTATATGGGTAAAGTCCATATCCTCTCGTCATGGTTCAAAACAATGGCGGCTCCAGGGGGGAGGGGGGCAACTTCCCCCCTCCAAAAAAAACCCCGCGAATTTTTATAAATAAATAAATAAATAAATAAATAAATAAATATTATATATATATATATATATATATATATATATATATATATATATATATATATATATATTTATAAAAAATCGGAGCGGATATTTTTATAGACAAAATAATGTAGAAGAAAATATTCAAATTAAATCTAATAGAATACTAAAGAATATAGTACAGTTAATATAGTTCAGTTTGAGGAATATATCTTTTACTGTATTTTAATATGTCCAATCGTCTGCCGCATTAGCAAGGAAAAAAATTTTTTTTTGTCTATTTAATTGTTATGCACGTGACGATAAATGTATTTAAAGTACCGGAAAAAGAAATCACGTGATCAGCATTTAATAAATTAAATTCTAAAAAATAATCTTTAAAAATTCACCAGAAATCAGAAAATGGAGGTAAAGATTCGAAAAAGATTTCATTTTAAAGGAATTTTTATGATCTTCTTGTGATATAAATTTATAACCCTCAATTTATTATTTTAAATGCAAACTTAAAAAAAGTTACTAAAACAGCTTAAAAATTTAATTTTAAAAAATCTAAGAAGAATTTTTCAAAAATCTTAGTGCACCCCTACACCATAAGAAGAATCGCCATGCAAAATTTCAGCCCTTTAGGTCCAGCAGTTTGGTCTGTGCGTTGTATGTCAGTGAGTCAGTCAGTGAGTCAGTTACGGAACTGTTTTATATGTATAGATAACCCTAAGAGCCGACGTTGCCCCCTCCCCCCCCCAAAAAAAAAAAGATGAAAAAACTCTGGACTGGAGCCACCCCTGATTCTGAAGCGATATTTATATGGCAGAGATGTTTCAACAGGCAATCATGGCCGTCACTAGTTGAAATAAAGCGACTACTTTCTTCCTTGGCCATTCTGGGACTTCAGCAATTTTGCTCCACCATGCCTTATTTGAACTCCTCGGCAACAGTTCATGTGAGAGGGAGTTCCTAAAAGTCTCTCTTACAAGCAAATTTAGCGAGTTGTAAGAGACCTCATTATTGGATGTTTGTAGTACAGATGCACCCTTTTTAGCCAGGGCATCGGCCAGCTCGTTGCCTTTTATGCCGCAGTGACCTGGTATCCACTTCAGGGCAATCTCTCTACCGTTATTGTAGAATTTGGGGATATAGTGAGTAACTGAGTAGTGAGTAGTGTTGGGGACTAGTGAGTAGTGATCTGAAAATATACTTGGATATCAAGAATACTACATGGCATATATTCTTTTTAATTGAAAATACAGATCTAACACGAAATTGTTCAAGAACTGTTAGATTTAAACAAACTTATTGGATATAGATAAAAATTCATATCCTAAATAACGGTTAAGAATTTATTCCCCCATAATAGAGTCGTTATTAATGACAAACATGTATAGATGTAAGAATTTATCAATGATCTCCTACATATTAGGACGGCACTGAAACAAGTAGAGCTAGTTTGCTGCACGATATTGGGAAACGTTCGTGTACGAATTACACGAACTTCAACACAACATCCTGGAAAGTCATCGAGCGACTCTTTTTAGTTAATGAGATTATTGTAAAGTTACTAGTGTAATTAAAACTATTTAGTCCGATTTCATGCAAGCGACACTTCAAAACTTAAGGAATAAAAATAAACGAGCTACATATTTGATTCAACTACTACAAACACGCCGCCCACATGGTGTAGTGGTTAGTGTTCTGAGGTGCCACTTAGTGGGCTTGGGTTCAAATCCCGAATAAGGCTTGGTTGTTTCCGCGCCGTTCCCCCTCCTAGGGAGCAATGCTGGCTCACCTACATGGTGCTCCCATAATAAAGTAGCCAGCAAATAGCGATGAATAACAAAAAGTGAATGTCTAACGACAAGTTCCTCCGCATTATACTTTAAAGAAAAAACTTTTAAAAACACTATCTGCATATTAGGCTGTCATTTTTTACCACATACAAATGCATATTTGTGTGCGGTAAAAAAGCAGTTTTTGCCTCTTAAAAGTGTTATCGATGCATTAGCAACAAATGGATTCACTAACGTAGAGGAGATAAGCTAAATATAAAATCCCTAATGATTGAAAGACATTTTTTTTTTGTGTATGTGTGTGTAGAGGGGGGTAGGGATATTTTCTGAGGTAGATAATTTGGCCATAATTTTCAGGGATACGATTCACTTCCATGCTACAGACAGACATACATTTTATTTATCTTGCTTCTAAAACTTACTAACATTTTAACTGCAGAGAAGTTAAATTAAAGTTTACAAAATGTCTAATATTTCAAGAATCCTAAAATTTATATGACGTATAGAAGAGAATTAATTTACTATTAAAAAGCGTCATTGTGAATTAGAATATATTTTTATATTAATATCTAAAATTTAAATTACAGCGAGTACTTTAAAATAATCTACATTTTACATCACTAATTCATTCATAGAAATTAGACTTCATTACACTAATTTAGCATTTTGAAGGTTTGCAGAGGACTCAGAAGATATAAATATGAATGATTTAGCGCGTAAATTCATATGAATTATAAATCCGTTGATACGAAACATTGTATAGAATATTAAAAGTATAATGTAACACATAGTAAAATAGCAAAACACAAAAGTTAATGGAAAACAACACTTAAAATATTTCACAGAGAAAACCAGAGTTTTAATTCAAAATATATTAGTTATAATCGATTATTAGGGTTATCCCAAATTTTTTCCAATGTTGCAATAACCATAATCGTCGAAAAAGTTCTTAGCTTCACATAATTTAAGCCTTATGTACACATCAAAATAAATTTAAGTGATACAATTTAACTAGAGATAAATAGAAAGTCTATTTAAATATTCGAATCCTTTGATCAAACAAATCGCTTACCAGTTCCAATTTGCCTCTCTGAACGGAGCCTTTTCTGTTTGCACATGGAAATGCAGACACGTAGCACAGTATACATTGGCTGTACTATTAGGCTGAATATCCAATGAAACTCTGTAAACAAGATTAAACATTGTATTTACTGCTCGGTCAAAGATCTCCGAAAATATCATTAAATGTTTCCAATAAAGAATATATCAAGGACTTATTGTTTATATATCAACAGTCACCATTTGTGCGTTTAAAAAAACAGAGTGATTAACAAAGACTTTAAATTTCAAATAGTATATGTGTTTTCGTATTCGGGGGTTTTGTGTTTAAAGTGAAGCGAATGAAGCTAATAAATGATGTCAGTGAATATAATTAATAGGTTCAGCCATTAAATAAATAATTAACATCAAGAAAAATATAAGTATCTTTTAAAGGTTAAAGAAACAAGTGTTTATACGCTATTAGTATTTAATCTCTGGACGTATTTTAGATTCCTATTTTGACTGAGCAGGTGAAAAATTTTGGCCGATGTGACGTCATATTTGCTAAACATAATAAAGAACTATGTTTCTCATATAAGAATAATTTATTCCCATTGCACCATACTCAGAGTGAAATCATTTAACGTCAATTATTTGGTAAAAAATACTCTTCTAGTACTGCTTACCTGAATATAAACTAAATAAAAAATATTTCAGGTAGTCTCCTCTAACGAAACTACCACATGTTATTAACGTAGAATTACTTATCGTTTGCTTACCTCTTTTTTTTTTCTTCTTACGTTTTGCATTTTGCATTTTGGTACTTTTCTATTTAACTGTTTCTGCTACTGGGTTTAGCACGCTGCCAAAATTATAACGCAGGACAATTTTTCGCAGGACGAGCGACGCAGGACAATTTTTCTCTCTTCGAAGGGCCGTTATTGAGAAACGTAATCCTACGTTAAAATTGTAATAGTTCAATGCTTATAGGTAAAACTAGGGGACAATCTGAACGTTAAAATCCGCATAATACGAAATATTTAAAAGCCGTAACACTTGTAAGTTTTTATCGTCTGCGACAATTTTAGTTTCTTATCGTATTAATAATGTAATGAAGTAGTCCTTGCAGATACCATTGATCAGATTTATTTTTAAGTCAATTCTGTGATATCGCTGCAACATCTTTTATATATATCTCCAGCCCAGAATGTCTCTCTAATTTACAAGTTTTAATACATCTTTGCCTTTTTTTGCCGCGCATAGGACCTTAGGGCTTGTTCGCACTGCGCCGTGAACGTCGCATTACTCGTATAGGAACATTTTTCACGAATCACAGAACTTCATACGATTACCCATGAAAAATACTTCTCTAGTCTTAAGGTCCGAGTTAAAAATATTTCGGTAAATATTTCGTAATATTGGTTAAAAATATTTCGATGCGAGTAACGTTAACGCTCCTCTCTGCTCCGAAGGTAATGTGACCAGGGGCTCAATCTCATACCTATGGGTAAAATTATGAATATTTTGCAGTGCGACAATGGCGTCAGCGTGACGTGTTATCTTCCAATGATCATTACTGTAGATTAAGTATATACGTCCCAATGGCGCCATTTTCGCAAGGCAAAATTTTCGTATACAAACATTCCTCGACTTACGACCGAGATGGGACTGAGACACTGGTCGTAAGTTGATTTGGTCGTAAGTCGAGTTTCAAACAAAATTTATTTTATGTATATGTAAATACATATATTTTTTACTTTCATACATACATACGTAAGTAATTTAAAATACATTGTACTTTATTTAGAAGACATAATTTATTCTTTGTCATCACTGCTTATTATGTTAGTACAATCCAATGGTTCAGAATTTACGACAGAAGATCCGTTGCAAGTTTATTTTAATAAATTTATCTAAGGTAGTTTGAACAGTTTGCGTCTTCTTTTCCTAGTATATTGTCTGCTAGCAAGACAGATTTTCCTGAAAAGGACGGTTTACTCTTGTGAATTTTTCTTCATTTGTATCCACTGCTTCTAACTGCTGTAGTCTTTTATTAAAATAGTAAAAAGCTGAAGCCATTTCTTTCAAAACAATTTTTTTTATTGTACATTGGTTTGTTCGCTTCTATCCGTCTCTTCTTCCGCAGCATAATGTCTTGCAATCTCTTGCAAATCTTCATTGGTAAGCTCTTCTGGATAATGATCAATAAATTGGTTGATATCTTCGTTGACAATTTCCAGAATAATTTTCTCACAAAATTTTAAGATCAGGTTTGTAACCTCGGCCAAAGGACTTGCTTGTTCGGATACTGAATGAATTGCATTCGTTTCAAAACGTTTTGTTAGTTTCTTCCGAATTCCGTACATGCATCCTGGAGTGACTTCTTTCCATCCTCTATCTATGATCTTAATACTATGAAGAATATTATAATTTTTCCAAAATATTTTTAAGTTCGTCCCCTCTTCAAGTGCCGTAATTGGTTGTGCAAAAATAATTTTTAAGTAATTTGCTTTAAAAGTAGCAATTGCTTCCTGATCCATCGACTGTAAAATACTTGTAGTGTTCGGTTTTGCACATGGAAAAAACTTTGATATTTTATCTTTATAAAATACTAGCTGAAAACCCGCACTTCGCTACGGAGTACATTCAAATTAAATACAACGGTCAATGTATGCAATTAATTCTATATATATATATATATATATATATATATATATATATATATATATATATATATATATATATATGTATATATATATTATATATATATATATATATATATATATATATATATATATATATATATATATATTTATTTATTTATTTATTTTTTAATAAAAAAAATGTATATATATATTTATAAAAAAATCGTAAGCGATATTTTTATAGACAAAATAATATAGAAGAAAATATTCAAATTAAATGTAATGGGACATACTAAAGAATATAGTACAGTTAATATAGTACAGTTTGAAGAACATTTCTTTTACTGTCTTTTAATATTTTTTTGGATAATGTCCAATCGTCTACCACAGTAGCAAGAAATTGTTTTTGTCTATTTCGTTGTTATGCACGTTTGAGGAACATAATACATTTTATTGTATTTTAATATTTTTTTGGATAATGTCCAATCGTCTGCCACATTAGCAAGAATAAAAAATTTTTTTTTTGTCTACTTAGTTGTTATGCACGTGACGATAAATTTATTTAAAGTACCAGAAAAAGAAATCCCGTGATCAGCATTTAATAAATTATATTCTAAAAATTAATCTCTAAAAATTCACGAAAAATCAGAAAATGGAGGTAAAGATTCGAAAAAGATCTCATTTTAAAGGAATTTTTATGATCTTTCTCGTGATATAAATTTTATACCCCTCAAATTATTATTTTAAATGCAAACTTAAAAAAAGTTACAAAAACAGCTTAAAAATTTAATTTAAAAAAATCTAAGAAGAATTTTTCAAAAATTTTTCTTAGTGCACCCCTACACCATAAGAATTGCCATGCAAAATTTCAGCCCTTTAGGTCCGGCGGTTTGGTCTGCGCTTTGTATGTCAGTCAGTGAGTCAGTCAGTTACGGAACTGTTTAATATATATAGATAGATAAAAAACATTCTTTTCAACGGTAGCACAGCAAAAAGCTACACATGTATATATTTTTTCGACGTTAGATATGTTTTTCTCCACTGTTTATACCTTCCTGTATGTAATTTGCATAAAAAAATGTAAATTGCATAAAAAAATACCATTTCAGTCTTCCCTTTTTTGATATTATTTTATCATAAGACTACCTTTAAAGGTGAAAGGCAAACATAGGCATTTATAGACGAAATTAATGAAGGCTTAAAATTCTTTACTACTAGCATAACTCTATAAACAAAAAAAAGTTAAAATAGAATATTTAACAAACAGAAAAAAGATGTTTTACAAGCACCGAGATCTTTATGATAATCCTTTATAAATACTTATTTATCTTTTCGCGAAGAAAATGGAATCCCATAAAGGTTTGTTAATGAAAGAAATCAAATTTGTGGGAGATGTGTACGTCGGCCGAAAAATTAATCGTGGCAGGGCAGAATATCGTTGCCTGGAAGGGCAAAAACAAGAAAAAAATGTGCTTCGGAGGATTAAAATCACTCAAGGGGAATTAAATCAAATTCTCTACCAAAATTTTCAGTCGAATGCGTACGGATTAAATGAAGTAAAGAAAGTGAATTAAACTCAGACACAAGTAAATCTATAATATAGCTAAGGGTACAGGTAAACCTAAATGGTGTCTTGCAAATTTCAGCAAACTCATATATTTAATATGGAAAAAAAATGTTGTCAGGACCAGTTCAGAAATAAATTACAAAAAAGCATGAGTTCTTATACTCTCCATAGATCAATATATGAGAAAGAAGTGGATAAAAGACAATTTTTTTAAAGGTATCAGACGGGGAAGTAAATTTATCAACAATATTCGTTATGAATTATGCATAGATTCCGTGTTTAAATTTATGGATGAAATAAATTGTGATTTGATCGCATGTTTAGAGGAAAATGGACAAAATTGTAAAATTCATACATGGTTTTCAAAAAGATGATGAACATTAACATACATCGTCTATTTAAACGTAAAAGCAAAATAGCTCCTGTACCCGATATCTTTTGATCTTCATTCCTCAAAAGATGCCTTAAGCCACGGGACTGTGTTGCCATATGAGATTATGCATAGTTCAAATGACATGCATGTTTCAAATTACAGATATTAAACAATCTGTCATTTGAAAATATTATGATAAAATGAAAAACATATTGTTAGGTTAGTAAGATTAAGAGTATTTTCTCTGGCGAGCGCGGAATTTGTCTCTACCTTCAGGAACACAGTATCAAAGAACAATGGCAATGACAGAATTCGAAATCAAGTCTTTGTATCATGAAAATGAGGCATGTTTTATGTAGACTAATAGGCACCTTCCACCATATAGATAAAATCATTAAATTTTAGACTTATAGATAAAAGTAACAAGGATTCAAAGTGCGTGTCTTAGTATTGTGATTAATTGTGCATGGTTGATATATATTCGCTCAGATTTAATAATTTAACTGTTCATTTTTCTTACCCATTGGGGACATTTTTATTAGTTTTCTCAGTTGTAAGGTAAACTTCTGTACTCAGTTTTAGTGTTAATTGTTCTGTTCCAGCAGAGGTTACATAAAACACTCGAAAGCCCCATTAATTATTTCAGTAAATTGCAGTATATCAATTCCATAACTTATCTAAATCTTCATACATTGTTTCAATATTCAGAAATTCTCAAAAAAAAAAAAAAAACTTAAACATCGGGAGAGAAACAGGTTCAAACGTAGGTATAAAAAAAAAGCTTCACCTAAGGTTAAGCCCTCTTTTCCTCAGGAATAGTAGGACAAGAACACGAAAAAAAAAATGGTGTATTTTCAAGACATCATGCCTCTCTGCATGCTTGTGAGCAAACAGAAAAGTTAACCACACGTTTTTCTCTCGAAGTTCAGCTTTTGTTACTCACCTCCGGCCACAGTTTTTCTCATCTCTCTCTCCCTATTCCCTTCTGAATATTTCCAGCAGAAGCTAACAACGGTTTGCTAAACAATTTTTCAAGGAACACAGTTAAAACATTTTCCTCTCGTTTAAATCTCTTTTTCTCGAATTTATTCTCTCGTGACTTACGTTTCTGCAGAAAAAAAGGAGGGGGGAGCGTGCTCGCAAACGATTTTTAGCCCGAGGACTTTATTTTTTTTTTCCGAAGAATATCCGGCACTGAAATATGCTGAAGCACGTTTTTAAACTTTTCCACGATTTAATAAAGAAGGAAAAATTGTTTAGGGATCTATTTCCGGCAAAATTTGGAGTAATTCTTTTTAAAGAATCGTCTGACGAGAGATTTACGAGACGTTCAGTACTTTGGATGCCATTTGAAATACGTTAATCGATGTTTTAAAAAGGTGTATTTTTTTATGGAATTGGTTTGTCTATAAAACTTGGACCAGTTTTAAATTTTGATTCTGATTTTATTGAAGAATGAAGTTTCTTTGACGCAGATTGCACTACACAGCATTTATTCAAACATCAACCAGAAATAGCTACTTTTTTTAAAATTAAATAGTATGTCTGACATTCTAATCACTAGCTATGTCAAAATAAAAATTACATTTGTTGTTGATACGATTCAGGTAGTTTGGGTTGGAAGTGTACCAAAATTCACAATTTGGGAATCCTTCCCATTAAGCAAACAACTCTCAACGCAATCCCGTGGCGTATATTTGTGAGTGAGTTAGATCGCCGATAGAATATATTCATGTTGAGTACTAATAGATGTTATTTCATTTATTAAGTACATCTTGTTACAGGGACTTAATAGAGTCAAACGAGACAATAAAATCTGACTACGTTCCAAATGAGTGGTGATAAGTTTTGTTATTCCTTTTTAAAATTATATTTTCAATGATTTCATGTAGCCAAATAAGACAAGGAAATCTTGCTATGTTCAGCTATTAAATATCGACAATAGTTTGAAAACACATATTTAGGCTCCGTTAAATGAAAATATGTTACTTTTTAGACCATATAAGCAAAATGATTTTAAAAGAGTATTCTCTAAAGTGAGGCACGCATCTGTATCCGCTTCATACGTGAACTAAATAGGATTCAGTTCCTGATTCAATCATGTTACTTTCCATACTACATAAACATAAACCAAATTAAACCAAGCTCAGATCAGTTGAAATTACAATTATTGTTAATAATTTTACCAAAATAATAATAATGCAAACATCTGTTAATAAAAGTTTTAAGAAGTAGAACTTAAAAGCATTAAAGATTATTGTGTGTACTAAACATTTAACGAATGCTAGTAAAAAATTTGATATAATACCAAACTGAAAACAAACGACTGTGTAAACTGCTTGCGCATAGTTAAAGAAGACAAAGGACATATGTGTTTAGCTTTTACCTTTCACATAAATCTCTGATTCTCCTATTGGCTGTTTAAAACAATGTGAAAACAGACTTACAATATGATTATTGTCGTTCATTAGTTTTTTTTTTCGTTCAAAACATCATTCTAGATTAACTCATTGTGACTAAATCCTCCAGCATCTGATAACCTATTTAATACTTTTTTCCATGATAGATTCTGCGTAATATATACAGAATAGGGAGGAAAATACAGGAATATCATATAAAATAGCACTACCCGTTATCCAATCTGAAAGTAACTAATTCTTTCTGAAGAACAGGATGGATCCGCTTGTATATTTTACAATCCTTTGACGTCTGAAGCCAATGCCCTTTACTTTCATACGGGCTAGCTGTCACTGGAAGTTCATCTTCATCGGGGTAATTAACATGATATCCATCAGCTTCAGCGTATTCATATAAAAAAAATTTAATATATGTGCATGATTAAGAAACTTTTTGCGATGACGAACTCCTTATACCGCTGACGGATAGAAGGTGAACATATCTGTCGATCTCCTGTTTGTCTTCTCTTTGTGTCGTTGCTACTAGAAAATTTGTGACTGCTTTTGGGTATTTTTGCCCTAAACCTGCAAAAATATGCCATACGTTGCAGCTGAAAGGAAATAGATGTGCAAAGAAACCAATGCCCGTGCTATGCACGTTCTTGGTCGTTAATGCTCAACGTAGTCTGGAAATTTTTTGTTCTTATTCCCGTATTTAATATTGGCTACTCAAAGATTCGATGATAAGACCTTAGTCGAGAGGAAGAAGTACAAATTTTATAAAAGGAAGGGTAATAAGATATAAATATAAACGACCCAACCTTTCGGTTATGCGTTAAAAAAAAAAAAACTGGGGGGGGGGGGACTTATGCTAATTGTGTAACACACAACGAAATAGAATATCTATGAAATCGGATAATGAACAGCCATAAGGGCCATAACTATTTTTCTTATGGCTCTCTACAGTAATAATCATTATAAAACCTATTCTTATTCCAGATATCAATATTGGTAGGTAAGCTTCTGCGTATATTATTAATTGACTGCATACTATCATACAGTGCTCCACCGATTGTTCAGCACCACAAGAGCAAGTGCTACTTTTTCCGTGAAACCTGCTTTGATAACTACCAACATGACCCATGTCCAGTGATTGCTTGGTTTATGTAAAAATCTGCACTTAGCCTGTCAGTTTTAACTTGAGGAGAAATTTCTCTTACTCTAGTTCCAGCAGTTGTATTGTTCCACCTATCTTGCCAGACGTGTTCCGCCATTTGAAATAATTTTGCTTTTACTTGATTTCTAGTCCATTTAATTTCCTTTATTTATTACTTCCAATTTAGTTGCTTCTTTTGCAGTCTGATCAACTGCTTCATTTTTATCAATCCCAATATGCGCTTTTATCCAATGTAGTGCGACATTAAGTCCCGAAGTTTGAACTAATTTTTTGATGTTATCCACCATCTCACTTTTAAAACTGAGTGTATTAATGCCTGTAACGCACTACGTGAGTCTGAATAAATATCAATTGCTTTATGACCTTGTCCAATAGATCTTCAATAGCCAGTTGTATTGCATACAGTTCAGCACTGAAGGAACTCGCATTATCAGATAGCCTTTGTTTTATTTCCAATACTTTTAAATCCTTATATATTTATTAATACCTGACCCAGTTTTTTCCATTCATGCGGGAGCCATTCGTGTAATAATTAATATCAGTAATTGGAATTAAATTAAATGTCCAGTTTATTGTCCATAAATCAGTCTCACGTTTTATAGGTCTGTTCGCCAATTCGCAATTATTTTTGCTAAAATTTATATCCATAACTTTTATTTCTTGTTCCTTGTAATATATTTCAAACATTTTGTAGTCAATTTCAGCTCTGAGATCTAAAGGCATACAACCTGCCAGTACGGCCAATGCGTTCGTTGAAACTGTTTTTATAGCATTTTGTAATGCTCAGTAAGAAAGGTCTTTGAATTTTATTTAATAAATTGTTTTGTCTTACTGTATTCTTGAACCAGAATGGGGCCCCATAAAGGATAATTTTTTCTATTATTACTTTATATATTTCTTTCAATATACTGGGCCTGAGCCCCAAGTCTTCTTACTGTACCTTGCCAGACCGTACATCACTCTAAGAGCCTTATCCTGTACTTCCACCAGATGTTGCATAAATTTAGGTCTTTATCCAAGCGTATACCCAAATACTTTACTGCTTTACAATATTTAATCCATGCATACCCAATTTGATTGTAGGTTTGCGTTTGATTTGCTTTTTAAAAGCTATTATCGTGTAGAAACATTTATCCGTGTTAAATTTTAATTATTATTATTTGCCCATTCTAGACACAAGTCTAAGATCTTAGTCGCATATTGAGTAAATTTATAAGATACCTTACTGCTAATTGTAATAATCAGATCGTCAGCAAATGCTTGCATTTTAATGTTTGCCTCTTCCCATTCCATCTGTAACAGCGGGTTAATTACCAGTAGCCAAAGAATAGGTCCCAGGGAAGACCCCTGAGGAACCCCAATATTATAATCCATTAGATCATTATTTCTTAGTTTAATCTTCCTATCTTGCAAGTAGTCAATTATTATATTATAGAGATTCTTACTTATTTTTAATTCTTTTAAACTTTTGACAATGCTATTTTTGCGGACTGAATTAAAAGCGTTACTTATATCTAAAGTCAGAATACAGGTATGTTCCTGTCTAGCTTTATTATCCTCAATTATTCCTTTTAAATTGTGTAGAGCCGTATTAGTATTTATGTTCCTTCTGAAACCAAATTGGTTATCAGAGATAATTCCATTGCTTTCTAGGTGGTAAACCAGTCTTTTGGTTATTATTTTATCCATCACCTTACCCAATATTGGCAGCAAACAAATTGGTCTATATGAAGATGGGCCTCTTTGGATCCTTCCAGCCTTTAAAAATAAATAACCTTAGTTATTTTCCAAACTGCTGGAAACTTCATTTCCTTCCAGATTTTATTATAGAGTTTCCATAAGAAGTTTCTATCTGCCCTATAAATTTCCATAATTATACTAAAAGTGACCCCATCATAGCCAGGCGCTTTATTCATTGGCATTTCCTCTAGAATTAAGTCTACTTCTCGTTTCGTTATTTCATTATCTTCAATTTCCCTCTCATCATCAACGACATTCAGTTCAGTATCTTCTTCAGTCTTAAAATGATACGATGTAAGTGCCTTTTCAATATTATCTTCTGTTTCATGTATGAACACCCTCGTGATCAACGATACTGGCTATAACACTTTGCTTCTTATCTTTAATGATCTAGTTAACTTTACCATGCGTATCTTTAATTGTAAGATTCTGAATAAAATCCCTAAACGACCCTCTTTTTGGCCTCTTTTAACGCTCTCTTATAGCACGCTCTTTCAGCCTGAATATTAGCATTTCCTCTGTCTTTCCACTATATCAACTCTCCCTCTGTGCTATCATTCGTAAAGCTCTGACCTCTGCTTCTTTTTGTAGCCAGGGACCCACTCCACCAATAGGCCCTCTTTTGAATTCTCCCACCTTTTTTCTTATGCTTTTCACATAATTCAACTATAATGTGTTTAATTCACTTAAAACTTCTCTTGATGAAAAATTATCTAGCTTTTCTGAAATATATTAATTCTTTCTTTAAATCTCCCCTAAATGACATCCAATTTAACTTTTTGAGTTCATATTTTTTCTCTATAAGACCCTGTATATTCCTTCCAATTTTAATTCAAACATAATAGCATTATGATCCGTTAATGTGAAATCATCACTGACCCTCCATTTCTTAATTTCCTCTTCTGAAATCCCTATGGTTATGTGAAGATCAATCCAGCTTTGCCCGAAAGGCCCGTTATAGGTAGGTTTACTATTAGGAGTATTAGTATCACTGCATTATATTGTAATATCAGATCCAAAATAGCCTTTCCTCTTGTATTTGTTCTTCTTTGACCCCATAACGTAGATTTTGCATTAAAGTCGCCGAGTATTAGTATGCTGCTTTTCTTATGCTTAGCAATAATCATATGTAAGTGTGACAATTGTGGTTCTGTACGCTCCATGTCTCCGTTTGGAGATGGCGGCAGGATACAAGGAATAATAACAAGTTCTATATTGGCTAAAAACACTTTGACTGCAACAAGGCAATCTGATATGAAAACATTCATATATTTCAATTTCCTATTGACCAAGAGGGCAACTTTTGGTTCTTTTTCATTATACACATGCCAGTGCGTACTAGGTAAATTTATAATATGATCCTCTATCCCCGCTTACAACATGGGGCTCGTTATGGAAACAAATTCAATTCGCTGATGAATAATATCCTCAGTGAATTGTATGGCAGCAAGAAAAGACTTATTTAAATTTAAATGGGCGAATTTATTAAGGAAACATATTAAATTACTCATAGTCAGTTCTGCTTTGTAGCTTTCCCACCTCCGTGCAATAATATCGGCACGTCCTATCGGTGGGACTATGATTTGTTGCGATTTTTTTATTTCATTCTTCGTATTATAAAATTTACAATTTACACATTGTAATTCCACTTTGCATTCACCTTCATGTTCCTTAACACCGCACCCCCTACATATCTTGTATTATTACAAATCTTGGCAATATGTCCTCCTCGGTAGCAATTAAAACATATTTTAGGTTGTAAATATTCTCTAATACTGTAGCGTCTCCATCCTAATTTAACTCTTTTCTCTTTCATTATATTTTTAAAGGCTGTTCCGTTCATTTCAACTATTACGTTTTCCTCCTTCTCTTGCTTTGTATTTCCTTATCACTTTTATTTCACCATTCTTCAACTCTTTCAATTTCATTATGTTCTACAAGTTTGTCGCATAGTTCTTCATTTCCAGCTTTTTCAGTTACTCCATATATTATCACCTGAGGCTTCTCCTTGCTGGCTTTTCTATTCTGCAGTTTCTGATTAATTTGCCTTTGTCCTTAATTTCCTTCATTATTTTATCTAGGTCTTTCTTCTTTGTCAGTGCCTATAATTACCCCACCTCTGCTAATTTTCCTAAATATTTTTACTCCTACTTTAATTTTTACTGGGTCTATTTTCACTTTGTACCACTGAATTTGTTACCTCTGAATCTTGTTGAGTTTTAGGCAACAATTGTAAACAACATGTACAGATTCGTCTTGTCTTTTTCTAGATTCTACTTCTGGATCTATCAGTAACTCTCTTTTTTAATTTATCTGCATAAGTTTCAACTCTTTCACTCATTCTACTCTTCTGTAGTTCCTGGTACATGCCTCTTACATATTGCGTATGGCATTGTTGACTCCTAAATAGGACCACCAAGCTGTTCACATCTGCAAGTAATTTACTTTTTTCTAATGTTGAATATTTACTATTTGCAATTGTATCTGTATCTTTTCATGCAACATATTTACTGCATTGTCTCTCTCAGCGAATTCCTCTTTGTGTACTACCCTTTTCATTATCTCTCTCTCCCTCCTCTGTTGAACTACCTTCTATACTCTGCACTGGTACTTCTAGCTCAACAATTTCTTGGTTTTCCACGTCAACTTTAGTAGTTTTGTTTGGGCATTTTATTTATCACGCTGTCTTGTTCACTATCTACCATTATTGAATATATACTACTCTAGTGGCTCTAACCAGCCCTCTAATTTTCTCCTCTTTTTGCAATTAACGCCTCTGGTGTTCCTAAGCCCTGTTTCTTTTTATCTTTTGACCCTTTATAGATCTTTTGATCTGCTCGGCATACCAATTCAGCCTCTTCTTCGCATATTTCGCTATCTGGTTTGGTTCCATTGCTCCTTTACTAACAATTCCAGATTTTTGTTTCTTTTCATTCTTTCCGATATTCGGTGTTTTGCATATCCTCTGCTCTCACATTACGACTAGCACCCACTTCCAGATACATTAGTTCTAGTTCTAGGTTTGTTTTTATCACTATGTCACAGAAGTCAGTTAACCAACCGAACTACTCAGCAATAGATGATTATGCCACCTGAACGTTATTACCTTCTGTAAAATTATACCAGATGCTGTGAATAACTTAACTATTGCAATTACAGCCTGTTAATGTAATGACTCCTAGAATTTGAAGGAGAGATCCCGAACAGCTTGTTCGAGCACCTAATACACAGGAAATCTTCTAATATACAGAATACAACAAGAAGGCCTGACTAAAGGATAAAGGGCCTAAAGGAAGGGTAATAATAATACATCAGACAAGAAAACGTAATCTATTTCAAAGTTTTTACAGATAAAAAAAGGTATTTTTTATCGGGCCGTATAACAATCCGCAATTGAAAAGTTCTCTCCAATATTCGGGAGAAAAGAACCGCATTTGGTGGTTATCAAATATAGTTAGTAAACTAAAAATTATATCTAATAGAAAGAAAAGAGCAGACGACAAATAAACTCTCAAACGACACGTTTCCGTAATTCAGAAGGATTTTTCAGCCTTTTGTTCATTCGTTTGCCTCCTATTCATCCAGGACTCAAAGACACGACCAGCCAAAAGAAAAAAGTGGTATAAAAAATTACGTAGCATGGCTACTGGAAAAAATTGTACTATACACCAGAGTATATATTTAAAAGAGCAAATTGGGAAGTAATTATAAACACGTTTCACTGAAGCACGCTCACATCACAATTTTTTTCCTTCCCTAGGGTAACAATTAAGTGTTTTTTAAGTTAAGTGTAATTTTCAGTTACAAAACTAAATTCACTTACATAATAAATTTTCTGTTATAGCTGTGGAATAAAAAAAATGTGGTGACAGAAGTTTGATAAAAAGTTAATGGTTATAAAAAGAGGAAAATTCTGGAGCATTTGAGCCGGATCGATCTAGTTCGCCCTGAAAAGATTGAAAGATTAATTTCAGTAACCTCAATCTGTCAGAGCTACATTATATTTGATTTGTTACAAATATCATCGCTTACAAAAATTTGGGATACATCTATTTAAGATATATTCATTGCTGAAAAACTACATAGTTAGAGAAATTTCAGATACCTGGTAATTAATCTATACCATGAAATACAACTTATTGATATTCTCCAACAACACTGCTAATATTTAGAACAAATTTCATAACAATATATTTTTCCTCGGTAAGAAGAATATATCCTTTAAATTCCTCGAAGGAAATTAATAGTCTGCCTGGGAATGATTTTTCCAAAGGAAATGTTTCCTACTCCTTTTTAATCAAATGATTTCCTTATTTAAAAGTAAATGTTTAAATATAGGAGGACCGCCATAATACCCCAATCTTTGAAAGTCTTCGAAGGTCCTAAAGCTTTGAAACTTTTGAAACCACTGCTAGAGATTTGCCAGTATTACTTTAAAATACTATTTGCAATACTATTTACGTAGGAGTTAAACAATTTTAGTAATAGATAACTGTAGAAGCGCAATGGTATAATTCCCCGCGATGTGTGGCCAAGAACAAATCTATTGTAAAGGCTGCAGAGGCAGGGGTGAATAGGGGCTTGTACACCAGAAGGAAATAGAAGAATAGCTGTCGGTGTGGCCATTGATAGCCATCAAAAGCCTATAGATGTTGCAAGATAGATGGTCGTTATTTTATGGCCCAGAGTAAAACCTTCAGATGATAAGGGTCAAAGTGGTATTGCAAATTAAAATTATGGTGGGGAGGTACTTCCTAGACTATGGACAGGGGCAGTATAATAAGGAACCAAATGGGGCAGGAACTACTGAGAGAAAAAAAGCCCCCCCCCCCCGTAAACAGACAACAGCTCCTCCAAGTAAGAAAGAAAAAGCAGAGAAGGTCCAGAATTTGCTCCGGCCGTTTCTTTTTCTTAGAACTCAGATCATACAGAGTCTCGACCGCCTCAGAGTCTAGGAGTAGTGCCGGTAACCCGCCAAGATGATCTGGTATATGACGTGATTTTGGGCCCTTGTCGTCGATGCCATCTTTCATCGCTGCATACGTCAGCTGTAGTAAGTGCCTCCCCATATACTATAAAAAATTATTACTTTGACCAGATACACTGCTGGCCACTGTAAATGCAACACCCTGAAGGAAACTTGCAAATAACATGAAATTTACAACATGCATTAGCGGAGGTGAGATATACAAATGATTAGAATTTCAGCGCAGACGCACATCACGCGCGCCTGTGGCGCCACTTCAAAGCGCTATTTAAGGCTTGGAGATTTCGACGATTTCAAGTTCAGCAATTGTGTTTTTCTTGTGGTTTTTTCAAAAAAGCGATCAATTATGCCTCGTCGAAAACAGCGATCATCTTTTGATCAAGTATCCGAGTTCGACAGAGGAAGGATAGTGGCCTAGCGAGATTGTGGATTATCATTCAGGGAAATCGGTAGTCGTGTTGGACGAAACCAAACAACTGTAATGCGGATATGTGATCGTTGGATGCAGGAGGGTACGACGGACCGGCGTGTTCGATCGCATCCACCTCAGCGCACCACTTCAAGTGATGACAGGCAAATTGTGCGCATGGCAGTGACGGATCGCTCAGTCACATCACGAACCTTAGCACAGCACATGCAGTCTGTAACGCATCATCCAGTGTCTGCGCGTACCATTCGACGCCGTTTACAGCAGAGTGGTCTGTTCGCAAGACGTCCATTGCTTTGTCTACCCTTGACGCAGAACCACAGGCGTCTCCGCCGCCAATGGTGCGATGACAGAAGGATGTGGACGGCAGAATGGAATGAAATTGTCTTTACTGACGAGTCACGCTTCTGTCTGCAACACCACGATAGTCGCATTCGAGTCTGGAGTCACCGTGAAGAGAGGATGTTGAACAGCTGCGTTATGCACCGCCACACTGGTCCTGCACCGGGTATTATGGTATGGGGCGGTATTGGATATCACTTTCGCACACCTCTAGTACGCATTGCCGGTACTTTAAACAGCCATCGCTACATCTCCGAGGTATTGGAGCTAGTTGTCCTTCCTTACCTTCAGGGCTTGCCCACAGCCATATTTCAACAGGATAATGCGCGACCACACGTGGCACGCATTGTCCAACGGTTCTTCGTCAATCGCCAGATTGAATTGCTTCCCTGGCCGCCTCGCTCTCCGGATCTTTCGCCGATAGAAAACATATGGTCCATGGTTGCTCTACGATTGACCCAGATTCCATCCCCAGCTGCCACAGCAGATCAACTTTGGCAACGTGTGGAAGCTGCTTGGTCCGCTGTACCCCAAGAACTCATCCAAAGTCTCTTTGAATCAATGCCGAGGCGTGTGGCAGCGGTGATCTCCAACAATGGCGGCTAGTCTGGCTACTGATTTTGGCAGGAACCACACTTCACAGACGTCTATAACTTAATCATTTGATACTTGGTCAACATGTTATCTACAAACTAAATTTTGTTGTGATAGCTCTTTGTCTTTTCTTGGTGTTGCAAATTTGGAGTGGCCAGCAGTGTAGTTTGCCCTCTGCTTCTGAGTCCTCGTATGTAAAACTGTTAATATGAAAGGGAATATTGGCTAGTAGCAATACAACTTAATGAATTTGGCGATTTATTAACTAAATGCATTAAAGGCCAATACTCTGTCTTCCTTGCTTGCCCAACACCCGCATGCATCCCTGTTTTAAGGTTATTTTAATAACCAACTACTAACTGCTGTAATTCCATCAGAATCTGATTCCAGAAAAAAAAGAATTATATAAACTGTTGGAGATAAAACTCATCTCATAATGCCAAATTTCTTCTTTGATCTCTTTATTTTTTCTTAAATGCCGATACATCGCCCTCGTTTCTAGCACATACGGAAGATTCTTTTATCCGCACGTTTCAGAAGCTTGTGTGTGGTGACCGGGAGAAACCTGGGGAGCGTCTATTACGTGTCAGGGGGGTTGCGTTATGCAATAAGACATAGTAATTCTCTTTCGCCTAACTTAGCTTAGGGACTGTTTTAGCTAATTTTCTTTTGAACCTGTGCGCCCCAGAGGAAAAGCTATCGATCGGTGTCCGGTTCTGGTACGTCTCACGAGTAAATATGAATTATTTAAACTTTTTGAACTGGTTTTTCATGTACGCGTGATTTCAAATAAAGAATTTTGGCATAAAAATATCTCGTTATCTCCTTTTCAAAATTCTTTAATTCCTCGTTCTGATTTAAAGCTTTCGGAATAGTTTATGGAACTATGATAACTATTTTTACTTTTTCCGCCCTCATAAAAAGTTTTTTTTCCAAAAGTTTTTATACCTGCTTGCAGTCGACTCGAACACCTGCCAGACGTAAATTTTTCGTGGTGGACCTCATTTCTGACTGGAGCCTTCTGAGTCAGCCTCTTGTTATTTTAACGAAACCAGCACTCCGATCCCCATGTTTTAATTACTAAGAGTATGAAGGGTTGATCCCTCTAATTTGGTAATTTTTTTCTTGGCGTTTTCCTCAGGCACTGTTTCCCTGGCAACCTCAACCTAACGACTGACCACAGCCGAATTTTTTTTTTCCTTTTTTTCCCCGACTTGACAAGGTAATCAGTAAAACTTTTTACTTTTTTGTTTGTATGGATGCGGTTCGCTTATGTCTCACGAATGAAAAATAAAACTTCTTTGGAGTCAATGCTTAGCGATGTTATGTTTTTGTTGTTCCGAATGCCTTTTGGATAGCGAGCGAAATGATGGTTCTTCCTACCTCAAGTGACGAGATGTCCCTGCCCATGCATTTCAATTTTTCTCCTGTAATACGACGGGGGATCCTGGGATCTTTTCTCGCCAGCTGAAGGGTTCCGCAGCGGCTTCAAGGGGGAATTCGGCGATTCATAAAGCTCAAAACCTAAAGTGATGGAGAAAAATGATTGGAAGCGGTGGACACAAGGCGAAGAGGAATGTCGTCTTAACACGAGAAAAATAAATCTTGCATTTAAGATTAAGCAGTATATTACCTAAGAGTTATAGCAAAAAAATTACACTTTTGTTTAAAAACAGAAATCTACTTTAAACTTTTATATCATTCAATACTAAGATATTGTGCATGTCCATGAAAGGCAGCAGAGAAAAAAAAAGCGTATATAATTTACAGGTCCACCATGTCTGAACATATAGTTGACAGGTAATTTAGTCCTATATCACAGAAGAAACAACTTGTAAGGTAAAATATAAATCAAAACATTTATCCTACAGTATAATTGTAATCTACAGGCGAAAATACACAAATCTCTTCTTTAAATGTACGATAAGTGCTCTGAACTCCCGGTTAACCGAGAGTGGCTTACCTGTTTATCTGATTATCATAGTACCAGAAAACTATATGGCACAAAAGGCCAAATGTTTGAAAGAACGTTAATGTTAATACAGTTCGTAAATAAGGGAAAATAGCGCCAGAAGAAAGACTGGAAATAATTGAAAGTTTTATTTTTTTAATATATATATATATATATATATATATATATATATATGTGTGTGTGTGTGTGTGTGATGACATTCACATAATAGAGGAGATGGTGCACACAAGATTAACAACCCAGGCTGTTGATGGTAGTCGTGGTCACTGGGGAAAAAACACAAAGATGAGATGCACAAAGTGAAGATAAATATACAATCCCTGAATCGTTGCACTTTGAATGTTTTTATTCACTTTCAATACATTACTATATGGTAGGTTTGCAGACATAAATGAAGGTTTTGCGCAAAAGGATGATATAAGGTTCGCAGGAGGAACACTAAATAACAATAACGGCATCGAGACCGGCCGGAGCTTGAATATACTGGACACCACATAAATGGACGGCAGCGGCATATATTTTGAGGTTTAGAAGAGACACGTGAGGATAACAAAAAGCAGTGTAAAGACGAAGACAGGAGAGACGCAGGACACAGACATGAAAGCAAGACAAGGAAGGGCGCGAAACACTCTCCCTAATCTTATTATACTATGGGGGCGCTAGGCGTTTAAAATTCTTTTAATTGGCTAGAACCGAACATTCGACTTGACCACGTGAACCATAGCTCATTATGACTAATACTCCCGTGATTCCGAACATGCGATGCAAAGGCGCGTGATATCTGAATCATCCTGAATCATAGTCGAATGGAGCGCGTGCATTGAGGGACAAACTAGTTAGACAATAAATTTACCCCTAAGTCGCAATTTGGAATAGGGACTGTGCTTTATTGAAAAGATAAAAGGAAAACTTCTGAATATTTTATTTTCTAAAGTTTGCAGGGCCCTTTTAAAAAAAAATATCATTACTTGCTTGTTTTCCGAGTGCACGCATCAATAAATTCTGTGTTTGCTGTGTAAAGGGTGTTCAGTTCAAATTGGGCAAAAATGAGTTATCAAACCAGACATGTTTGAAAAATCAAGGGATAATGCAGGGTATAGAAAGCTAAGTCCATTTCCCCTCCTAAATATTTTTATTTATCAGTGAAACAAAATACAAACATATCATTTTTAAATCCCGTTTTTCTCAAAACTACGATTTTGGACTTGACACCCTTTTCACAGCAAACACAGAATTAGTCAGCTTAATCGGGAGTTCTGCGATGTACAGAGTTCAGATCCAGATGTGGTTTTGATGCCTGTCAAAGAACGAGTCCTGACAATTTCATCAATCACAAATTATTAGTAGGGAAATTCGCAAAAAGTTCTATTTTGTCTTTATTTTTAACCAATCACAATGTCAAACTTTATACAGGTCTTCGAAAACCTTCATAATGAGTGAACTTAACTAATCTACCTCTAAAGAATATTTACGTTTCAGCTATGAATAGAAAATAACTTTTTTTCTATGAAAGAAATTCTTTTATTATTACAACCATTATCAGGAGTAAATTATGTATTTAATCTGAATTGAGTTTTATTTTTCGGATTTAGAAGGGAAACAATCAATTTTGAGTCAGTTTGATTGCAATTTACTATTTATTTCGCCTATGTCTTATGCTACATGAGGAAACAGTCACATTTGGCAAACTTTGACGTCAGAATAGCATTTGTCATTGCGATATAACTTTTTTCAGATAACTTTTATTCTGATAGTTTTTGCCCCAAGATGAAAAAAAACGTAACTCGGATCTTTTTATTCAGTACATCTCCCCGCAATGTCACTTCAACTCTTTTACGCCAACGGTAATATGTCTTTCACCGGGAAAAAAAGGTAAATTTCTTTTTCTTTAAGAGTCTCCAGGATGCAAAGGAGGCCAATCATCTGGATTTCACAAGTCACTTATGGCAGCCAATATACGTCTTCTACAGTCAGGCATCGTGTTTGCAAAAGCTGGTAGGGCGTTAAGCCTCTCACCGAAGAATAACTCGCATGTAAAGATCTATAAATATTCGATCAAAACCTTGTTGACTTATTCATAAACTTTCGAAACCAGTTCTTAAAACTGACAAACTACCACCTACCGAGAAGAGAATTTAATCAGCAAATGCAGTCAAGTATGAAGCCCATTACTTCCATCTCGCTTGTTTCACAAATTTTCATCTCTAACCCGTTTAACGAAAATCGAATTCGATCGCGTGGGTGGCGTCAGGATGGTGCGACGGCCCAACCCCCCTTTCCCGCCGCCCGTCCTTTATGACGACATTTCGACGGATTCGATCAAAAAACAAAGAACCCCCTCTCTCTGTAAACTCGTTCTTCTTCAAAGGATTCTCTTTCCGACTTTGTACTCTCAGGTACTTTTAGTCTTACCTTTTGATATCGAAACTCATTCTCCGGAGACTATTGGCTCTTGTTCTTCTGCGGTTGTCATGGCGACAGAGGATCGAGAAGAGGATAGAAAAATACCCACATACACACATACACGTGCTTTGTAACACTCCGTATTGGACTTTGTTTAAACGATTCAGTATTTCTTCCATTATGAGAAATATCGGAAGAGGTACAGGAGAAAAGGATTCAATTTTGCGCTACGGTGTGCACCACTATGTTAAACGAGAGAACCTTGTATAGAAAACTTATCTTGTTCGGAACTAAAAAAAATATTGGTCTCTTGGTCTGGGAATTGAATCAATGTTCATGAAGCAAATTATGGCATATGCGTCATCATTTTTTATGTGAGTCAAATATTGATGACAAAAGAAAATTTAATTTTAAACCTAATGGAATGAAAGCTAAAAATGCACAGATACAAATGATCATTTAGGCTATGTATCACGATCTTTACGCCTTTTTCTGTGGATGTATTGCTCATGAAAATTTATCCCGGAGAGAATATGTATAAAATAGGTTTCGAAGAAAATTAGACAATTTAGTCTGATCGTTTACACGTCCATCTACATTTACCTGAACGAACATGTATAGATAGAGAGAGAGTTCGATAACTGGTTTTAAATTTAGATATAAGTATATATGCAATAGAACATGTTTCATTAAGTTTAAATGAGTATCTTTCTTTAAATATATGTTAGATACATTATTAGCTATAAAATCTATGGATTTATAAAATACAGAGTTCTTGCAGTCTTTTGCTATTAACTTTGTTCACACTATAGACTGTGGGGAATGGCATTCGGAAGAGGTTCTTCACATTGTCGGGGTTGTTTAGGTGGTGGAGAACCGGCCTCGAGCTGGAACCCCGGTTTCGGCAGATGCTGCAACAACACGGTCGTTAAAATGGCCCAAGACTATCGTAAAAAAGAGCATTAGGACGCGTTTAACAAATGATCAGAGACATTTCAGCATTGTAAGAAAAAAATGAATAAAATTGTCTGGCGTGTATCACTGGCCTTACAAAATGGAAAGAAAGTCAAGAATGATATTCGATAAATGAGAGGTCACCAAGGCGTTCAGTTAAAACTGTGTTGACGTCTACTCTAATCTCGGTTTAGAGGCAAGTCTCCAAACCCATATTAGAGTAGACGGTCGTCATATGGTGAACTAAGACTATACATTTATGCGGGTATTATTTTCTGTTGAAGACTTAATTTGTCTTTCGAGAGAAATATGCGTTCTAAATATGATATTTTTAATGCACTGTTGGTCTGGAGCGCTACGGTCGTATTTGTCACACAAGAACTAATTAGACCGTGTGCTATAGTTTAAATCCGAGTCTGAACAGCTAAAAAGATGCATGCCGGCAATAGGACTTGGGACACTATCTGCTAACGCATGTTAGCTTCCTCGCTGTTCGGCCATCGCCCAGCTTTATATATGTATATATCATATAGAATGCATTTATCTATCGATACATCACCTGTGAGAAATTACAAAAAATTATTTCTCTTATTTTACCATTGTTAAAAAGATGTTTTTGCTTTTTTTCCCCATAGAGACGTATGTCTAATGAATCTGTCGATGATAAAAACACGCCAAGGTAAAAAAGAAATTCCTCTTTTATATGAAACTAGAAGGTAACCCGTCATTTTGACGTCATAATACTAATAATGACGTCATAATGGAAAAATTGTATGAAAGTTAAAAAATATCCCGAATTATCTAACAATATTGCATTTAATCCACACCTTGTAAAAGCAAACCCTTTTCATTATTTTTTATTTATTTAGTTTTTCATGCGATTGGAGTAGTAGACTGCCATCCAACCCGTCATTTTGACGTCATAATATTAATAATGACGTCATAATGGAAAATTATATGAAAGTTAAAAAATCCCGAATTATCTAACAATATTGCATTTAATCCACACCTTGTAAAAGCAAACCCTTTTCATTATTTTTTATTTATTTAGTTTTTCATGCGATTGGAGTAGTAGGCCCGTATGCCGATCAAACACTTACGAGAGCAAAGCTCTCGCAAAGCCCCTCCCTTCCGCAGAGGGGTCGCAATCGCGATGCAGATCAAACAGCGAGACCTTTTTCTCTCGTAAATACGAACGTCACGTGATCAAAACTTGCGGCTAGTAGGGAGCTCTCGTAAGACTCGTCTTTTCTCTCGCAAAGCCGGAATAGTCATTCGCTTTGCGAAGGAGAAGGATGTTATCCCTTTCTTTAAGGGGATGCATCAGTAGACCTCGCAGATCGTTCGTTTCAATGTTAATGAATTGCGAAATAACTCTTTGCATACCGGGTTCCCTAATGAATATTTTTGAATTCTGTTTTCGGAATCTGAAAGTAGACTTCCTAAATAAATGCGTGGCTTTGCTAATTTTTTTTATTATTATTCAAAATATTTTTAAAATTAAGTTAAATGTTCAAAATTCCAAAACGAGAGGCATCGCTTGCTAAAAAGCTCTGTAACAA